>OX101823.2:31181970-31189470 GCA_944452925.2 Chrysolina oricalcia | reverse complement strand
AAAAATTCAGAAAAAATTTCAAAAAAAAAATCCGAAAAAAAATTTCAAAAAAAAAAATTTAAAAAAAAAATTTTCAAAAAAAAAAGTTTAAAAAAAATTTCAAAAAAAATTTCAAAAAATTCGAAAAAAAAATTTTCGAAAAAAAAATTTCAAAAAAAAATTAAAAAAAAAAAAAAATTTTAAAAAAAAATTTAAAAAAAAATTTAAAAAAAAAATTCGAAAAAAAATTTCAAAAAAATTTTCGAAAAAAAAAATTTCAAAAAAAAAATTTTCAAAAAAAAGATTTAAAAAAAATTTCAAAAAAAAAATTTTCAAAAATTTAAAAAAAATTGCAAAAAAAAATTCGAAAAAAAATTCGAAAAAAAAATTTCAAAAAAAAAAAATTCAAAAAAAATTTCAAAAAAATTTTCAAAAAAAAAAAAAAAAAAAAAATTTCAAAAAAATTTTCGTAAAAAAAAAATTTCAAAAAAAAAATTTTCAAGAAAAAAAAATTAAAAAAAAAATTTAAAAAAATTCAGAAAAAATTAAAAAAAAAAATTCGAAAAAAAATTTCGAAAAAAAAATTTCAAAAAAAAAAAATTCAAAAAAAATTTCAAAAAAATTTTCGAAAAAAAAATGAAAAAAAAAAATTTAAAAAAAATTGAAAAAAAATTCGAAAAAAAAAATTTTCGAAAAAAAAATTTCAAAAAAAAAAAATTTTCAAAAAAAAATTTAAAAAAAAATTTCAAAAAAAAAAATTTCAAAAAAAATTTCAAAAAAAAAAATTCAAAAAAAAAATTCAAAAAAAATTTAAAAAAAATTCAAAAAAAAATTTTCAAAAAAAATTTTTAAAAAAATTAAAAAAAAAAAAATTTAAAAAAAATTTCAAAAAAAAAAATTTCAAAAAAAAAAATTTTCAAAAAAAAAATTTCAAAAAAATTTTCGAAAAAAAAAATTTCAAAAAAAAAATTTTCAAAAAAAAAAATTTCAAAAAAAATTTTAAAAAAAATTGAAAAAAAATTTAAAAAAAAAAAATTTTCAAAAAAAAAATTTCAAAAAAATTTTCGAAAAAAAAAATTCAAAAAAAATTTAAAAAAAATTCAAAAAAAATTAAAAAAAAAATTTTAAAAAACTCAGAAAAAATTTCAAAAAAAAAATCCGAAAAAAAATTTCAAAAAAAAAAATTTCAAAAAAAAAATTTTCAAAAAAAAATTTCAAAAAAATTTTAAAAAAATTTTTGAAAAAAATTCGAAAAAAAATTTCAAAAAAATTTTCGAAAAAAAAAAATTTTCAAAAAAAAGATTTAAAAAAAATTTCAAAAAAAAATTTTCAAAAATTTTAAAAAAATTTCAAAAAAATGAAAAAAAAATGAATTCGAAAAAAAAATTTTCAAAAAAAAATTTAAAAAAAAAATTTAAAAAAAAATTGAAAAAAAAATTTTCGAAAAAATAAATTTTAAAAAAAATTGAAAAAAAAAATTCAAAAAAATTTCAAAAAAAAAAATAAAAAAAAATTTAAAAGAAAATTGAAAAAAAAAATTCGAAAAAAAATTTCGAAAAAAAAATTTCAAAAAAAAAAAATTCAAAAAAAATTTCAAAAAAATTTTCGAAAAAAAAATTTCAAAAAAAAAAAATTCAAAAAAAATTTCAAAAAAATTTTCAAAAAAAAAATAAAAAAAAAAAAATTCAAAAAAAAAATTTCAAAAAAATTTAAAAAAAAAATTTTCAAAAAAAAATTGAAAAAAAATTTTCGAAAAAAAAAAATTGAAAAAAAAAATTCGAAAAAAAAATTTTCAAGAAAAAAAAATTAAAAAAAAAATTTAAAAAAATTCAGAAAAAATTTCAAAAAAAATTTCGAAAAAAAAAATTATAAAAAAAAAAATTTCAAAAAAAAAAATTTCAAAAAAAAAAGTTAAAAAAAAATTTCAAAAAAATTTTCGAAAAAAAAATGAAAAAAAAAATTTTAAAAAAAATTGAAAAAAAATTCGAAAAAAAAATTTTCGAAAAAAAAATTTCAAAAAAAAAAAATTTTCAAAAAAAAATTTAAAAAAAAATTTTAAAAAAAAATTCGAAAAAAAATTTCAAAAAAATTTTCAAAAAAAAAATTTTCAAAAAAAAGATTTAAAAAAAATTTCAAAAAAAAAAATTTCAAAAATTTAAAAAAAATTGCAAAAAAAATGAAAAAAAAAAATTTAAAAAAAAATTGAAAAAAAAAATCGAAAAAAAAAATTTCAAAAAAAATTTCAAAAAAAAAATTAAAAAAAAAAATTTAAAAAAAAAATTTTCAAGAAAAAAAAATAAAAAAAAAAATTTAAAAAAATTCAGAAAAAATTTCAAAAAAAAAATCCGAAAAAAAATTTCAAAAAAAAAAATTTCAAAAAAAAATTTTCAAAAAAAAAAGTTTAAAAAAAAATTTCAAAAAAAATTTCAAAAAAATTTTCGAAAAAAAAATTAAAAAAAAAAAATTTAAAAAAAATTGAAAAAAAATTCGAAAAAAAAATTTTCGAAAAAAAAATTTCAAAAAAAAAAAATTTTCAAAAAAAAATTTAAAAAAAAATTAAAAAAAAAAATTCGAAAAAAAATTTCAAAAAAATTTTCGAAAAAAAAAATTTCAAAAAAAAAAATTTTCAAAAAAAAGATTTAAAAAATTTTCAAAAAAAAAAATTAAAAAAAAAATTTCAAAAAAATTTTCGAAAAAAAAAATTTCAAAAAAAAAATTTTCAAGAAAAAAAAATTTTAAAAAATTCAGAAAAAATTTCAAAAAAAATTTCAAAAAAAAATGAAAAAAAAATTTAAAAAAAAATTGAAAAAAAAATTCGAAAAAAAAATTTTCAAAAAAAAATTAAAAAAAAAATTTAAAAAAAAATTGAAAAAAAAAATTTTCGAAAAATAAATTTTAAAAAAAATTGAAAAAAAAAATTCAAAAAAATTTCAAAAAAAAAAATAAAAAAAAAAATTTAAAAAAATTTTTCGAAAAATAAAATTGAAAAAAAAAATTCTAAAAAAAAATTTTCAAGAAAAAAAATGAAAAAAAAAATTTAAAAAAAAATTGAAAAAAAATTCGAAAAAAAAATTTTCGAAAAAAAAATTTCAAAAAAAAAAAATTTTCAAAAAAAAATTTCAAAAAAATTTTCAAAAAAAAAAATTTCAAAAAAAATTTCAAAAAAAAAAATTCAAAAAAAATTTTAAAAAAATTCAAAAAAAAATTTTCATAAAAATTTTTTAAAAAAATAAAAAAAAAAATTAAAAAAAAAATTTCAAAAAAAAAAATTTCAAAAAAAAAAATTCAAAAAAAATTTCAAAAAAATTTTCAAAAAAAAAAATTAAAAAAAAATTTTAAAAAAATTGAAAAAAAATTCGATCAAAAAAATTTTCGTAAAAAAAAAATTTCAAAAAAAAAATTTTCAAGAAAAAAAAATTAAAAAAAAAATTTAAAAAAATTCAGAAAAAATTTCAAAAAAAATATTCGAAAAAAAATTTCGAAAAAAAAATTTCAAAAAAAAAAAATTCAAAAAAAATTTCAAAAAAATTTTCGAACAAAAAATGAAAAAAAAAAATTTAAAAAAAATTGAAAAAAAATTCGAAAAAAAAAATTTTCGAAAAAAAAATTTCAAAAAAAAAAAATTTTCAAAAAAAAATTTAAAAAAAAATTTCAAAAAAAAAAATTTCAAAAAAAATTTCAAAAAAAAAAATTCAAAAAAAATTTAAAAAAAATTCAAAAAAAAATTTTCAAAAAAATTTTTTAAAAAAATAAAAAAAATTTAAAAAAAATTTCAAAAAAAAAAATTTCAAAAAAAAAAATTTAAAAAAAAAAAATTTTCAAAAAAAAATTTCAAAAAAATTTTCGAAAAAAAAAAATTTCAAAAAAAAAAATTTCAAAAAAAAAAATTTCAAAAAAAATTTTAAAAAAAATTGAAAAAAAATTTAAAAAAAAAAATTTTCAAAAAAAAAATTTCAAAAAAATTTTCGAAAAAAAAAATTCAAAAAAAATTTTAAAAAAATTCAAAAAAAAATTAAAAAAAAAATTTTAAAAAATTCAGAAAAAATTTCAAAAAAAAAATCCGAAAAAAAATTTCAAAAAAAAAAATTTCAAAAAAAAAATTTTCAAAAAAAAATTTCAAAAAAATTTTAAAAAAATTTTTGAAAAAAATTCGAAAAAAAATTTCAAAAAAATTTTCGAAAAAAAAAAATTTTCAAAAAAAAGATTTAAAAAAAATTTCAAAAAAAAAATTTTCAAAAATTTTAAAAAAATTTCAAAAAAATGAAAAAAAAATGAATTCGAAAAAAAAATTTTCAAAAAAAAATTTTAAAAAAAAATTTAAAAAAAAATTGAAAAAAAAATTTTCGAAAAAATAAATTTTAAAAAAAATTGAAAAAAAAAATTCAAAAAAATTTCAAAAAAAAAAATAAAAAAAAATTTAAAAGAAAATTGAAAAAAAAAATTCGAAAAAAAATTTCGAAAAAAAAATTTCAAAAAAAAAAAATTCAAAAAAAATTTCAAAAAAATTTTCAAAAAAAAAATAAAAAAAAAAAAATTCAAAAAAAAAAATTTCAAAAAAATTTAAAAAAAAAAATTTTCAAAAAAAAAATTTCAAAAAAATTTTCGAAAAAAAAAAATTGAAAAAAAAAATTCGAAAAAAAAATTTTCAAGAAAAAAAAATTTAAAAAAAAATTTAAAAAAAAATTTAAAAAAATTCAGAAAAAATTTCAAAAAAAATTTCAAAAAAAAAAATTTCAAAAAAAAAAATTTCAAAAAAAAAATTTTCAAAAAAAAAAGTTTAAAAAAAATTTCAAAAAAATTTTCGAAAAAAAAATGAAAAAAAAAATTTTAAAAAAAATTGAAAAAAAATTCGAAAAAAAAATTTTCGAAAAAAAAATTTCAAAAAAAAAAAATTTTCAAAAAAAAATTAAAAAAAAAATTTTAAAAAAAAATTCGAAAAAAAATTTCAAAAAAATTTTCAAAAAAAAAATTTTCAAAAAAAAGATTTAAAAAAAATTTCAAAAATTTAAAAAAAATTGCAAAAAAAATGAAAAAAAAAAATTTAAAAAAAAATTGAAAAAAAAAATCGAAAAAAAAAATTTCAAAAAAAATTTCAAAAAAAAAAATTAAAAAAAAAAATTTAAAAAAAAAAATTTTCAAGAAAAAAAAATAAAAAAAAAAATTTAAAAAAATTCAGAAAAAATTTCAAAAAAAAAATCCGAAAAAAAATTTCAAAAAAAAAAATTTCAAAAAAAAATTTTCAAAAAAAAAAGTTTAAAAAAAAATTTCAAAAAAAATTTCAAAAAAATTTTCGAAAAAAAAAATGAAAAAAAAAAATTTAAAAAAAATTGAAAAAAAATTCGAAAAAAAAATTTTCAAAAAAAAATTAAAAAAAAAATTTTAAAAAAAATTGAAAAAAAAAATTTTCGAAAAATAAATTTTAAAAAAAATTGAAAAAAAAAATTCAAAAAAATTTCAAAAAAAAAAATAAAAAAAAAAATTTAAAAAAATTTTTCGAAAAATAAAATTGAAAAAAAAAATTCTAAAAAAAAATTTTCAAGAAAAAAAAATTTAAAAAAAAATTTAAAAAAATTCAGAAAAAATTTCAAAAAAATTTTCGAAAAAAAAATGAAAAAAAAAATTTAAAAAAAAATGAAAAAAAATTCGAAAAAAAAATTTTCGAAAAAAAAATTTCAAAAAAAAAAAATTTTCAAAAAAAAATTTCAAAAAAATTTTCAAAAAAAAAAATTTCAAAAAAAATTTCAAAAAAAAAAATTCAAAAAAAATTTTAAAAAAATTCAAAAAAAAATTTTCATAAAAAATTTTTAAAAAAATAAAAAAAAAATTAAAAAAAAAAATTTAAAAAAAATTTCAAAAAAAAAAATTTCAAAAAAAAAAATTCAAAAAAAATTTCAAAAAAATTTTAAAAAAAAAAAAATTAAAAAAAAAATTCAAAAAAAAAAATTTCAAAAAAAATTTCAAAAAAAAAATTTTCAAAAAAAAAATTTCAAAAAAATTTTCGAAAAAAAAAAATTGAAAAAAAAAAATTCGAAAAAAAAATTTTCAAGAAAAAAAAATTTAAAAAAAAATTTAAAAAAATTCAGAAAAAATTTAAAAAAAAAATCCGAAAAAAAATTTCAAAAAAAAAAATTTCAAAAAAAAAATTTTCAAAAAAAAAAGTTTAAAAAAAATTTCAAAAAAATTTTCGAAAAAAAAATGAAAAAAAAATTTAAAAAAAAATTGAAAAAAAATTCGAAAAAAAAATTTTCGAAAAA
Source organism: Chrysolina oricalcia (assembly GCA_944452925.2). Classification (NCBI taxonomy): domain Eukaryota; kingdom Metazoa; phylum Arthropoda; class Insecta; order Coleoptera; family Chrysomelidae; genus Chrysolina; species Chrysolina oricalcia. The sequence goes on along the minus strand of OX101823.2, from coordinate 31,183,237 downwards.
ATTTTCGAAAAAAAAAATTTTCAAAAAAAAAATTTTCAAAAAAAAGATTTTCAAAAATTTAAAAAAAATTGCAAAAAAATGAAAAAAAAAATTTTCGAAAAAAAAAATTTCAAAAAAAAAATTTTCAAAAAAAAGATTTAAAAAAAATTTCAAAAAAAAAATTTTCAAAAATTTAAAAAAAATTGCAAAAAAAAATTCGAAAAAAAATTCGAAAAAAAAATTTCAAAAAAAAAATTCAAAAAAAATTTCAAAAAAATTTTCAAAAAAAAAAATTAAAAAAAAAAATTTCAAAAAAAAAATTTCAAGAAAAAAAAATTAAAAAAAAAATTTAAAAAAATTCAGAAAAAATTTCAAAAAAAAAATCCGAAAAAAAATTTCAAAAAAAAAAATTTCAAAAAAAAAATTTTCAAAAAAAAAAGTTTAAAAAAAATTTCAAAAAAATTTTCGAAAAAAAAATGAAAAAAAAAATTTAAAAAAAATTGAAAAAAAATTCGAAAAAAAAAATTCAAAAAAAAAAAATTTTCAAAAAAAAATTTGAAAAAAAATTTAAAAAAAAAATTCGAAAAAAAATTTCAAAAAAATTTTCGAAAAAAAAAATTTCAAAAAAAAAATTTTCAAAAAAAAGATTTAAAAAAAATTTCAAAAAAAAAATTTTCAAAAATTTAAAAAAAATTGCAAAAAAAAATTCGAAAAAAAATTTCGAAAAAAAAATTTCAAAAAAAAAAAATTCAAAAAAAATTTCAAAAAAATTTTCAAAAAAAAAATTAAAAAAATTCAGAAAAAATTTCAAAAAAAAAATCCGAAAAAAAATTTCAAAAAAAAAAATTTAAAAAAAAAATTTTCAAAAAAAAAAGTTTAAAAAAAATTTCAAAAAAAATTTCAAAAAAATTTTCGAAAAAAAAATGAAAAAAAAAATTTAAAAAAAATTGAAAAAAAATTCGAAAAAAAAATTTTCGAAAAAAAAATTTTAAAAAAAAAAAATTTCAAAAAAAAATTAAAAAAAAAAAAAAATTTCAAAAAAAAATTAAAAAAAAAATTTTAAAAAAAAATTCGAAAAAAAATTTCAAAAAAATTTTCGAAAAAAAAAAATTCAAAAAAAAATTTTCAAAAAAAAGATTTAAAAAAAATTTCAAAAAAAAAATTTAAAAAAAATTGCAAAAAAAAATTCGAAAAAAAATTCGAAAAAAAAATTTCAAAAAAAAAAAATTCAAAAAAAATTTCAAAAAAATTTTCAAAAAAAAAAATAAAAAAAAAAATTTCAAAAAAA
>OX101823.2:31161970-31174470 GCA_944452925.2 Chrysolina oricalcia | reverse complement strand
TTCAAAAAAATTTTCGAAAAAAAAATGAAAAAAAAAATTTAAAAAAAATTGCAAAAAAATGAAAAAAAAAATTTTCGAAAAAAAAAATTTCAAAAAAAAAATTTTCAAAAAAAAGATTTAAAAAAAATTTCAAAAAAAAAATTTTCAAAAATTTAAAAAAAATTGCAAAAAAAAAATTCGAAAAAAAATTCGAAAAAAAATTTTCAAAAAAAAAAAATTCAAAAAAAATTTCAAAAAAATTTTCAAAAAAAAAAATTAAAAAAAAAAATTTCAAAAAAAAAATTTTCAAGAAAAAAAAATTTAAAAAAAAATTTTCAAAAAAAAGATTTAAAAAAAATTTTCAAAAATTTAAAAAAAAATTCGAAAAAAAATTTCGAAAAAAAAATTTCGAAAAAAAAAATTTTCAAAAAAAATTTTCAAAAAAAAATTTCAAAAAAAATTTTAAAAAAATTTTTTAAAAAAATTCGAAAAAAAATTACAAAAAAATTTTCGAAAAAAAAAATTTCAAAAAAAAAATTTTCAAAAAAAAGATTTAAAAAAAATTTCAAAAAAAAAATTTTCAAAAATTTAAAAAAATTGCAAAAAAAAATTCGAAAAAAAATTTCGAAAAAAAAATTTCAAAAAAAAAAATTTTAAAAAAAATTTAAAAAAATTCAGAAAAAATTTCAAAAAAATTTTCGAAAAAAAAATTTCAAAAAAAAAATTTTCAAAAAAAAATTTCAAAAAAAATTTTAAAAAAAATTTTAAAAAAAATTCGAAAAAAAATTTCAAAAAAATTTTCGAAAAAAAAAATTTTCAAAAAAAAGATTTAAAAAAAATTTCAAAAAAAAAATTTTCAAAAATTTAAAAAAAATTGCAAAAAAAAATTCGAAAAAAAATTTCGAAAAAAAAATTTAAAAAAAAAAAATTTAAAAAAAAATTTAAAAAAATTCAGAAAAAATTTCAAAAAAATTTTCGAAAAAAAAATGAAAAAAAAAATTAAAAAAAAAATTGAAAAAAAATTCGAAAAAAAAATTTTCAAAAAAAAATTTCAAAAAAAAAAATTTTCAATAAAAAATTTCAAAAAAATTTTCAAAAAAAAAAATTTCAAAAAAAATTTCAAAAAAAAAAATTCAAAAAAAATTTAAAAAAAATTCAAAAAAAAATTTTCAAAAAAAATTTTTAAAAAAATTAAAAAAAATAAAAAAAAAAAATTTAAAAAAAATTTCAAAAAAAAAAATTTCAAAAAAAAAAATTTTCAAAAAAAAAATTTCAAAAAAATTTTCGAAAAAAAAATTTTCAAGAAAAAAAAATTTAAAAAAAAATTTAAAAAAATTCAGAAAAAATTTCAAAAAAAAAATCCGAAAAAAAATTTCAAAAAAAAAAATTTAAAAAAAAAATTTTCAAAAAAAAAAGTTTAAAAAAAATTTCAAAAAAAATTTCAAAAAAATTTTCGAAAAAAAAATGAAAAAAAAAATTTAAAAAAAATTGAAAAAAAATTCGAAAAAAAAATTTTCGAAAAAAAAATTTCAAAAAAAAAAAATTTCAAAAAAAAATTTAAAAAAAAAAATTTTTAAAAAAAAATTTAAAAAAAAATTTTAAAAAAAAATTCGAAAAAAAATTTCAAAAAAATTTTCGAAAAAAAAAATTTCAAAAAAAAAATTTTCAAAAAAAAGATTTAAAAAAAATTTCAAAAAAAAAATTTTCAAAAATTTTAAAAAAATTGCAAAAAAAAAATTCGAAAAAAAATTCGAAAAAAAAATTTCAAAAAAAAAAAATTCAAAAAAAATTTCAAAAAAATTTTCAAAAAAAAAAATAAAAAAAAAAATTTCAAAAAAATTTTCGTAAAAAAAAAATTTCAAAAAAAAAATTTTCAAGAAAAAAAAATTAAAAAAAAAATTTAAAAAAATTCAGAAAAAATTTCAAAAAAAAATTCGAAAAAAAATTTCGAAAAAAAAATTTCAAAAAAAAAAATTCAAAAAAAATTTCAAAAAAATTTTCGAAAAAAAATGAAAAAAAAAATTTAAAAAAAATTGAAAAAAAATTCGAAAAAAAAAATTTTCGAAAAAAAAATTTCAAAAAAAAAAAATTTTCAAAAAAAAATTTAAAAAAAAATTTCAAAAAAAAAAATTTCAAAAAAAATTTCAAAAAAAAAAATTCAAAAAAAAATTAAAAAAAATTCAAAAAAAAATTTTCAAAAAAAATTTTTAAAAAAATAAAAAAAAAAATTAAAAAAAAAAAATTTAAAAAAAATTTCAAAAAAAAAAATTTCAAAAAAAAAAATTTTCAAAAAAAAAATTTCAAAAAAATTTTCGAAAAAAAAAATTTCAAAAAAAAAATTTTCAAAAAAAAAAATTTCAAAAAAAATTTAAAAAAAAATTGAAAAAAAATTTAAAAAAAAAAAATTTTCAAAAAAAAAATTTCAAAAAAATTTTCGAAAAAAAAAATTCAAAAAAAATTTAAAAAAAAATCAAAAAAAATTTAAAAAAAAATTTTAAAAAATTCAGAAAAAATTTCAAAAAAAAAATCCGAAAAAAAATTTCAAAAAAAAAAATTTCAAAAAAAAAATTTTCAAAAAAAAATTTCAAAAAAATTTTAAAAAAATTTTTGAAAAAAATTCGAAAAAAAATTTCAAAAAAATTTTCGAAAAAAAAAAATTTTCAAAAAAAAGATTTAAAAAAAATTAAAAAAAAAAAATTTTCAAAAATTTTAAAAAAATTTCAAAAAAATGAAAAAAAAATGAATTCGAAAAAAAAATTTTCAAAAAAAAATTTTAAAAAAAAATTAAAAAAAAAATTGAAAAAAAAATTTTCGAAAAAATAAATTTTAAAAAAAATTGAAAAAAAAAATTCAAAAAAATTTCAAAAAAAAAAATAAAAAAAAATTTAAAAAAAAATTGAAAAAAAAAATTCGAAAAAAAATTTCGAAAAAAAAATAATTCAAAAAAAATTTCAAAAAAATTTTCAAAAAAAAAATAAAAAAAAAAAAATTCAAAAAAAAAAATTTCAAAAAAAATTTAAAAAAAAAAATTTTCAAAAAAAATTTCAAAAAAATTTTCGAAAAAAAAATGAAAAAAAAAATTTTAAAAAAAATTGAAAAAAAATTCGAAAAAAAAATTTTCGAAAAAAAAATTTCAAAAAAAAAAAATTTTCAAAAAAAAATTAAAAAAAAAATTTTAAAAAAAAATTCGAAAAAAAATTTCAAAAAAATTTTCAAAAAAAAAATTTTCAAAAAAAAGATTTAAAAAAAATTTCAAAAAAAAAAATTTCAAAAATTTAAAAAAAATTGCAAAAAAAATGAAAAAAAAAAATTTAAAAAAAAATTGAAAAAAAAATCGAAAAAAAAAATTTCAAAAAAAATTTCAAAAAAAAAAATTAAAAAAAAAATTAAAAAAAAAAAATTTTCAAGAAAAAAAAATAAAAAAAAAAATTTAAAAAAATTCAGAAAAAATTTCAAAAAAAAAATCCGAAAAAAAATTTCAAAAAAAAAAATTTCAAAAAAAAATTTTCAAAAAAAAAAGTTTAAAAAAAAATTTCGAAAAAAAAAATTGAAGAAAAAAATTCGAAAAAAAAATTTTCAAGAAAAAAAAATTTAAAAAAAAATTTAAAAAAATTCAGAAAAAATTTCAAAAAAAAAATCCGAAAAAAAATTTCAAAAAAAAAAATTTTAAAAAAATTTTTGAAAAAAATTCGAAAAAAAATTTCAAAAAAATTTTCGAAAAAAAAAAATTTTCAAAAATTTAAAAAAAATTGCAAAAAAAATGAAAAAAAAAATTTTAAAAAAAATTGAAAAAAAAAATTTCAAAAAAAATTTCAAAAAAAAAATGTCAAAAAAAATTTCAAAAAAAATTTCAAAAAAAAAAATTAAAAAAAAAATTTTAAAAAAATTTCAAAAAAATGAAAAAAAATTTAAAAAAAAATTGAAAGATGAATTCGAAAAAAAAATTTTCAAAAAAAAATTTAAAAAAAAAAATTTAAAAAAAAATTGAAAAAAAAATTCGAAAAAAAATTTCGAAAAAAAAATTTCAAAAAAAAAAATTCAAAAAAAATTTCAAAAAAAATTTCAAAAAAAAAAATTAAAAAAAAAAATTCAAAAAAAAAAATCAAAAAAAATTTCAAAAAAAAAATTTTCAAAAAAAAAATTTCAAAAAAAAAAAATTTTCAAAAAAAAATTTAAAAAAAAATTTCAAAAAAAAAAATTTCAAAAAAAATTTCAAAAAAAAAAATTCAAAAAAAATTTAAAAAAAATTCAAAAAAAAATTTTCAAAAAAAATTTTTAAAAAAATTTTTAAAAAAAATTCGAAAAAAAATTTCAAAAAAATTTTCGAAAAAAAAAATTTCAAAAAAAAAAATTTCAAAAAAAAGATTTAAAAAAAATTTCAAAAAAAAAATTTTCAAAAATTTTAAAAAAATTGCAAAAAAAAAATTCGAAAAAAAATTCGAAAAAAAAATTTCAAAAAAAAAAAATTCAAAAAAAATTTCAAAAAAATTTTCAAAAAAAAAAATAAAAAAAAAAATTTCAAAAAAATTTTCGTAAAAAAAAAATTTCAAAAAAAAAATTTTCAAGAAAAAAAAATTAAAAAAAAAATTTAAAAAAATTCAGAAAAAATTTCAAAAAAAAAATTCGAAAAAAAATTTCGAAAAAAAAATTTCAAAAAAAAAAAATTCAAAAAAAATTTCAAAAAAATTTTCGAAAAAAAAATGAAAAAAAAAATTTAAAAAAAATTGAAAAAAAATTCGAAAAAAAAAATTTTCGAAAAAAAAATTTCAAAAAAAAAAAATTTTCAAAAAAAAATTTAAAAAAAAATTTCAAAAAAAAAAATTTCAAAAAAAATTTCAAAAAAAAAAATTCAAAAAAAATTTAAAAAAAATTCAAAAAAAAATTTTCAAAAAAAATTTTTAAAAAAATAAAAAAAAAAATTAAAAAAAAAAAAATTTAAAAAAAATTTCAAAAAAAAAAATTTCAAAAAAAAAAATTTTCAAAAAAAAAATTTCAAAAAAATTTTCGAAAAAAAAAATTTCAAAAAAAAAATTTTCAAAAAAAAAAATTTCAAAAAAAATTTTAAAAAAAATTGAAAAAAAATTAAAAAAAAAAAAATTTACAAAAAAAAAATTTCAAAAAAATTTTCGAAAAAAAAAATTCAAAAAAAATTAAAAAAAAATTCAAAAAAAAATTTAAAAAAAAATTTTAAAAAATTCAGAAAAAATTTCAAAAAAAAATCCGAAAAAAAATTTCAAAAAAAAAAATTTCAAAAAAAAAATTTTCAAAAAAAAATTTCAAAAAAATTTTAAAAAAATTTTTGAAAAAAATTCGAAAAAAAATTTCAAAAAAATTTTCGAAAAAAAAAAATTTTCAAAAAAAAGATTTAAAAAAAATTTTAAAAAAAAAATTTTCAAAAATTTTTAAAAAATTTCAAAAAAATGAAAAAAAAATGAATTCGAAAAAAAAATTTTCAAAAAAAAATTTTAAAAAAAAATTAAAAAAAAAATTGAAAAAAAAATTTTCGAAAAAATAAATTTTAAAAAAAATTGAAAAAAAAAATTCAAAAAAATTTCAAAAAAAAAAATAAAAAAAAATTTAAAAAAAAATTGAAAAAAAAAATTCGAAAAAAAATTTCGAAAAAAAAATAATTCAAAAAAAATTTCAAAAAAATTTTCAAAAAAAAAATAAAAAAAAAAAAATTCAAAAAAAAATGAAATTTTTTTTTTTGAAATTTAAAAAAAAAAATTTTCAAAAAAAATTTCAAAAAAATTTTCGAAAAAAAAATGAAAAAAAAAATTTTAAAAAAAATTGAAAAAAAATTCGAAAAAAAAATTTTCGAAAAAAAAATTTCAAAAAAAAAAAATTTTCAAAAAAAAATTTAAAAAAAAATTTTAAAAAAAAATTCGAAAAAAAATTTCAAAAAAATTTTCAAAAAAAAAATTTTCAAAAAAAAGATTTAAAAAAAATTTCAAAAAAAAAAATTTCAAAAATTTAAAAAAAATTGCAAAAAAAATGAAAAAAAAAAATTTAAAAAAAAATTGAAAAAAAAATCGAAAAAAAAAATTTCAAAAAAAATTTCAAAAAAAAAAATTAAAAAAAAAAATTTAAAAAAAAAAATTTTCAAGAAAAAAAAATAAAAAAAAAAATTTAAAAAAATTCAGAAAAAATTTCAAAAAAAAAATCCGAAAAAAAATTTCAAAAAAAAAAATTTCAAAAAAAAATTTTCAAAAAAAAAAGTTTAAAAAAAAAATTTCAAAAAAAAATTCAAAAAAATTTTCGAAAAAAAAATGAAAAAAAAAAATTTAAAAAAAATTGAAAAAAAATTCGAAAAAAAAATTTTCGAAAAAAAAATTTCAAAAAAAAAAAATTTTCAAAAAAAAATTTAAAAAAAAATTTAAAAAAAAAATTCGAAAAAAAATTTCAAAAAAATTTTCGAAAAAAAAAATTTCAAAAAAAAAATTTTTCAAAAAAAAGATTTAAAAAATTTTCAAAAAAAAAAATTAAAAAAAAAATTTCAAAAAAATTTTCGAAAAAAAAAATTTCAAAAAAAAAATTTTCAAGAAAAAAAAATTTTAAAAAAATTCAGAAAAAATTTCAAAAAAAATTTCAAAAAAAAATGAAAAAAAAATTTTAAAAAAAATTGAAAAAAAAATTCGAAAAAAAAATTTTCAAAAAAAAATTAAAAAAAAAATTTAAAAAAAAATTGAAAAAAAAAATTTTCGAAAAATAAATTTTAAAAAAAATTGAAAAAAAAAATTCAAAAAAATTTCAAAAAAAAAAATAAAAAAAAAAATTTAAAAAATTTTTTCGAAAAATAAAATTGAAAAAAAAAATTCTAAAAAAAAATTTTCAAGAAAAAAAAATTTAAAAAAAAATTTAAAAAAATTCAGAAAAAATTTCAAAAAAATTTTCGAAAAAAAAATGAAAAAAAAAATTTAAAAAAAAATTGAAAAAAAATTCGAAAAAAAAATTTTCGAAAAAAAAATTTCAAAAAAAAAAAATTTTCAAAAAAAAATTTCAAAAAAATTTTCAAAAAAAAAAATTTCAATAAAAATTTCAAAAAAAAAAATTCAAAAAAAATTTTAAAAAAATTCAAAAAAAAATTTTCATAAAAAATTTTTAAAAAAATAAAAAAAAAAATAAAAAAAAAAAAATTTAAAAAAAATTTCAAAAAAAAAAATTTCAAAAAAAAAAATTCAAAAAAAATTTCAAAAAAATTTTCAAAAAAAAAAATTAAAAAAAAAAATTCAAAAAAAAATTTTCAAAAAAAATTTTTAAAAAAATAAAAAAAAAAATTAAAAAAAAAAAAATTTAAAAAAAATTTCAAAAAAAAAAATTTCAAAAAAAAAAATTTTCAAAAAAAAAATTTCAAAAAAATTTTCGAAAAAAAAAATTTCAAAAAAAAAATTTTCAAAAAAAAAAATTTCAAAAAAAATTTAAAAAAAAATTGAAAAAAAATTTAAAAAAAAAAAATTTACAAAAAAAAAATTTCAAAAAAATTTTCGAAAAAAAAAATTCAAAAAAAATTAAAAAAAATTCAAAAAAAAATTTAAAAAAAATTTTTAAAAAATTCAGAAAAAATTTCAAAAAAAAAATTTTCAAAAAAAAAAATTTCAAAAAAAATTTTAAAAAAAATTGAAAAAAAATTTAAAAAAAAAAAATTTTCAAAAAAAAAATTTCAAAAAAATTTTCGAAAAAAAAAATTCAAAAAAAATTAAAAAAAAATTCAAAAAAAAATTTAAAAAAAAATTTTAAAAAATTCAGAAAAAATTTCAAAAAAAAAATCCGAAAAAAAATTTCAAAAAAAAAAATTTCAAAAAAAAAATTTTCAAAAAAAAATTTCAAAAAAATTTTAAAAAAATTTTTGAAAAAAATTCGAAAAAAAATTTCAAAAAAATTTTCGAAAAAAAAAATTCAAAAAAAATTAAAAAAAAATTCAAAAAAAAATTTAAAAAAAAATTTTAAAAAATTCAGAAAAAATTTCAAAAAAAAAATCCGAAAAAAAATTTCAAAAAAAAAAATTTCAAAAAAAAAATTTTCAAAAAAAAATTTCAAAAAAATTTTAAAAAAATTTTTGAAAAAAATTCAAAAAAAAGATTTAAAAAAAATTTAAAAAAAAAAATTTTCAAAAATTTTAAAAAAATTTCAAAAAAATGAAAAAAAAATGAATTCGAAAAAAAAATTTTCAAAAAAAAATTTAAAAAAAAAATTAAAAAAAAAATTGAAAAAAAAAATTTCGAAAAAATAAATTTTAAAAAAAATTGAAAAAAAAAATTCAAAAAAATTTCAAAAAAAAAAATAAAAAAAAATTTAAAAAAAAAAATTCAAAAAAAAAAATTTCAAAAAAAATTTAAAAAAAAAAATTTTCAAAAAAAATTTCAAAAAAATTTTCGAAAAAAAAATGAAAAAAAAAATTTTAAAAAAAATTGAAAAAAAATTCGAAAAAAAAATTTTCGAAAAAAAAATTTCAAAAAAAAAAAATTTTCAAAAAAAAATTAAAAAAAAAATTTTAAAAAAAAATTCGAAAAAAAATTTCAAAAAAATTTTCAAAAAAAAAATTTTCAAAAAAAAGATTTAAAAAAAATTTCAAAAAAAAAAATTTCAAAAATTTAAAAAAAATTGCAAAAAAAATGAAAAAAAAAAATTTAAAAAAAAATTGAAAAAAAAATCGAAAAAAAAAATTTCAAAAAAAATTTCAAAAAAAAAAATTAAAAAAAAAAATTTAAAAAAAAAAATTTTCAAGAAAAAAAAATAAAAAAAAAAATTTAAAAAAATTCAGAAAAAATTTCAAAAAAAAAATCCGAAAAAAAATTTCAAAAAAAAAAATTTCAAAAAAAAATTTTCAAAAAAAAAAGTTTAAAAAAAAATTTCGAAAAAAAAAATTGAAGAAAAAAATTCGAAAAAAAAATTTTCAAGAAAAAAAAATTTAAAAAAAAATTTAAAAAAATTCAGAAAAAATTTCAAAAAAAAAATCCGAAAAAAAATTTCAAAAAAAAAAATTTTAAAAAAATTTTTGAAAAAAATTCAAAAAAAATTTCAAAAAAATTTTCGAAAAAAAAAAATTTTCAAAAAAAAGATTTTAAAAAAAAATTTTCAAAAATTTAAAAAAAATTGCAAAAAAAATGAAAAAAAAAATTTAAAAAAAAATTGAAAAAAAAAATTTCAAAAAAAATTTCAAAAAAAAAATGTCAAAAAAAATTTCAAAAAAAATTTCAAAAAAAAAAATTAAAAAAAAAATTTTAAAAAAATTTCAAAAAAATGAAAAAAAAATTTAAAAAAAAATTGAAAGATGAATTCGAAAAAAAAATTTTCAAAAAAAAATTTAAAAAAAAAAATTTAAAAAAAAATTGAAAAAAAAATTCGAAAAAAAATTTCGAAAAAAAAATTTCAAAAAAAAAAATTCAAAAAAAATTTCAAAAAAAATTTCAAAAAAAAAAATTAAAAAAAAAAAATTCAAAAAAAAAAAATCAAAAAAAATTTCAAAAAAAAAATTTTCAAAAAAAAAATTTCAAAAAAATTTTCGAAAAAAAAAAATTGAAAAAAAAAATTCGAAAAAAAAATTTTCAAGAAAAAAAAATTTTAAAAAAAATTTAAAAAAATTCAGAAAAAATTTCAAAAAAAAAATCCGAAAAAAAATTTCAAAAAAAAAATTTCAAAAAAAAAATTTTCAAAAAAAAAAGTTTAAAAAAAATTTCAAAAAAATTTTGGAAAAAAAAATGAAAAAAAAAATTTAAAAAAAATTGCAAAAAAATGAAAAAAAAAATTTTCGAAAAAAAAAATTTCAAAAAAAAAATTTTCAAAAAAAAGATTTAAAAAAAATTTCAAAAAAAAAATTTTCAAAAATTTAAAAAAGATTGCAAAAAAAAAATTCGAAAAAAAATTCGAAAAAAAAATTTCAAAAAAAAAAAATTCAAAAAAAATTTCAAAAAAATTTTCAAAAAAAAAAATTAAAAAAAAAATTTCAAAAAAAAAATTTTCAAGAAAAAAAAATTTAAAAAAAAATTTTCAAAAAAAAGATTTAAAAAAAATTTCAAAAAAAAAATTTTCAAAAATTTAAAAAAAAATTCGAAAAAAAATTTCGAAAAAAAAATTTCGAAAAAAAAAATTTTCAAAAAAAATTTTCAAAAAAAAATTTCAAAAAAAATTTTAAAAAAATTTTTTAAAAAAATTCGAAAAAAAATTTCAAAAAAATTTTCGAAAAAAAAAATTTCAAAAAAAAAATTTTCAAAAAAAAGATTTAAAAAAAATTTCAAAAAAAAAATTTTCAAAAATTTAAAAAAATTGCAAAAAAAAATTCGAAAAAAAATTTCGAAAAAAAAATTTCAAAAAAAAAAATTTTAAAAAAAATTTAAAAAAATTCAGAAAAAATTTCAAAAAAATTTTCGAAAAAAAAATTTCAAAAAAAAAATTTTCAAAAAAAAATTTCAAAAAAAATTTTAAAAAAAATTTTAAAAAAAATTCGAAAAAAAATTTCAAAAAAATTTTCGAAAAAAAAAATTTTCAAAAAAAAGATTTAAAAAAAATTTCAAAAAAAAAATTTTCAAAAATTTAAAAAAAATTGCAAAAAAAAATTCGAAAAAAAATTTCGAAAAAAAAATTTCAAAAAAAAAAATTTAAAAAAAATTCAAAAAAAAATTTTCAAAAAAAATTTTTAAAAAAATAAAAAAAAATAAAAAAAAAAAAATTTAAAAAAAATTTCAAAAAAAAAAATTTCAAAAAAAAAAATTTTCAAAAAAAAAATTTTCAAAAAAATTTTCGAAAAAAAAATTTTCAAGAAAACAAAATTTAAAAAAAAATTTAAAAAAATTCAGAAAAAATTTCAAAAAAAAAATCCGAAAAAAAATTTCAAAAAAAAAAATTTAAAAAAAAAAAATTTAAAAAAAAAATTTTCAAAAAAAAAAGTTTAAAAAAAATTTCAAAAAAAATTTCAAAAAAATTTTCGAAAAAAAAATGAAAAAAAAAATTTAAAAAAAATTGAAAAAAAATTCGAAAAAAAAATTTTCGAAAAAAAAATTTCAAAAAAAAAAAATTTCAAAAAAAAATTAAAAAAAAAAAATTTTTAAAAAAAAATTTAAAAAAAAATTTTAAAAAAAAATTCGAAAAAAAATTTCAAAAAAATTTTCGAAAAAAAAAATTTCAAAAAAAAAATTTTCAAAAAAAAGATTTAAAAAAAATTTCAAAAAAAAAATTTTCAAAAATTTTAAAAAAATTGCAAAAAAAAAATTCGAAAAAAAATTCGAAAAAAAAATTTCAAAAAAAAAAAATTCAAAAAAAATTTCAAAAAAATTTTCAAAAAAAAAAATAAAAAAAAAAATTTCAAAAAAATTTTCGTAAAAAAAAAATTTCAAAAAAAAAATTTTCAAGAAAAAAAAATTTAAAAAAAAATTTAAAAAAATTCAGAAAAAATTTCAAAAAAAAAATTCGAAAAAAAATTTCGGAAAAAAAAATTTCAAAAAAAAAAAATTCAAAAAAAATTTCAAAAAAATTTTCGAAAAAAAAATGAAAAAAAAAATTTAAAAAAAATTGAAAAAAAATTCGAAAAAAAAAATTTTCGAAAAAAAAATTTCAAAAAAAAAAAATTTTCAAAAAAAAATTTAAAAAAAAATTTCAAAAAAAAAAATTTCAAAAAAAATTTCAAAAAAAAAAATTCAAAAAAAATTTAAAAAAAATTCAAAAAAAAATTTTCAAAAAAAATTTTTAAAAAAATAAAAAAAAAATTAAAAAAAAAAAAATTTAAAAAAAATTTCAAAAAAAAAAATTTCAAAAAAAAAAATTTTCAAAAAAAAAATTTCAAAAAAATTTTCGAAAAAAAAAATTTCAAAAAAAAAATTTTCAAAAAAAAAAATTTCAAAAAAAATTTTAAAAAAAATTGAAAAAAAATTTTAAAAAAAAAAAATTACAAAAAAAAAATTTCAAAAAAATTTTCGAAAAAAAAAATTCAAAAAAAATTAAAAAAAAATTCAAAAAAAAATTTAAAAAAAAATTTTAAAAAATTCAGAAAAAATTTCAAAAAAAAAATCCGAAAAAAAATTTCAAAAAAAAAATTTTCAAAAAAAAATTTCAAAAAAATTTTAAAAAAATTTTTGAAAAAAATTCGAAAAAAAATTTCAAAAAAATTTTCGAAAAAAAAAAATTTTCAAAAAAAAGATTTAAAAAAAAAAATTTTCAAAAATTTTAAAAAAATTTCAAAAAAATGAAAAAAAAATGAATTCGAAAAAAAAAATTTCAAAAAAAATTTCAAAAAAAAAAATTAAAAAAAAAAATTTAAAAAAAAAAATTTTCAAGAAAAAAAAATAAAAAAAAAAATTTAAAAAAATTCAGAAAAAATTTCAAAAAAAAAATCCGAAAAAAAATTTCAAAAAAAAAAATTTCAAAAAAAAATTTTCAAAAAAAAAAGTTTAAAAAAAAATTTCGAAAAAAAAAATTGAAGAAAAAAATTCGAAAAAAAAATTTTCAAGAAAAAAAAATTTAAAAAAAAATTTAAAAAAATTCAGAAAAAATTTCAAAAAAAAAATCCGAAAAAAAATTTCAAAAAAAAA
>OX101823.2:31106970-31159470 GCA_944452925.2 Chrysolina oricalcia | reverse complement strand
ATTTAAAAAAAATTGAAAAAAAATTCGAAAAAAAAAATTTTCGAAAAAAAAATTTCAAAAAAAAAAAATTTTCAAAAAAAAATTTAAAAAAAAATTTCAAAAAAAAAAATTTCAAAAAAAATTTCAAAAAAAAAAATTCAAAAAAAATTTTAAAAAAATTCAAAAAAAAATTTTCAAAAAAAATTTTTAAAAAAATAAAAAAAAAAATTAAAAAAAAAAAAATTTAAAAAAAATTTCAAAAAAAAAAATTTCAAAAAAAAAAATTTTCAAAAAAAAAATTTCAAAAAAATTTTCGAAAAAAAAAATTTCAAAAAAAAAATTTTCAAAAAAAAAAATTTCAAAAAAAATTTAAAAAAAAATTGAAAAAAAATTTAAAAAAAAAAAATTTACAAAAAAAAAATTTCAAAAAAATTTTCGAAAAAAAAAATTCAAAAAAAATTAAAAAAAAATTCAAAAAAAAATTTAAAAAAAAATTTTAAAAAATTCAGAAAAAATTTCAAAAAAAAAATCCGAAAAAAAATTTCAAAAAAAAAAATTTCAAAAAAAAAATTTTCAAAAAAAAATTTCAAAAAAATTTTAAAAAAATTTTTGAAAAAAATTCGAAAAAAAATTTCAAAAAAATTTTCGAAAAAAAAAAATTTTCAAAAAAAAGATTTAAAAAAAATTTAAAAAAAAAAATTTTCAAAAATTTTAAAAAAATTTCAAAAAAATGAAAAAAAAATGAATTCGAAAAAAAAAATTTCAAAAAAAAATTTAAAAAAAAAATTTAAAAAAAAATTGAAAAAAAAATTTTCGAAAAAATAAATTTTAAAAAAAATTGAAAAAAAAAATTCAAAAAAATTTCAAAAAAAAAAATAAAAAAAAATTTAAAAAAAAATTGAAAAAAAAAATTCGAAAAAAAATTTCGAAAAAAAAATAATTCAAAAAAAATTTCAAAAAAATTTTCAAAAAAAAAATAAAAAAAAAAAAATTCAAAAAAAAAAATTTCAAAAAAAATTTAAAAAAAAAAATTTTCAAAAAAAATTTCAAAAAAATTTTCGAAAAAAAAATGAAAAAAAAAATTTTAAAAAAAATTGAAAAAAAATTCGAAAAAAAAATTTTCGAAAAAAAAATTTCAAAAAAAAAAAATTTTCAAAAAAAAATTTAAAAAAAAATTTTAAAAAAAAATTCGAAAAAAAATTTCAAAAAAATTTTCAAAAAAAAAATTTTCAAAAAAAAGATTTAAAAAAAATTTCAAAAAAAAAAATTTCAAAAATTTAAAAAAAATTGCAAAAAAAATGAAAAAAAAAAATTTAAAAAAAAATTGAAAAAAAAATCGAAAAAAAAAATTTCAAAAAAAATTTCAAAAAAAAAAATTAAAAAAAAAAATTTAAAAAAAAAAATTTTCAAGAAAAAAAAATAAAAAAAAAATTTAAAAAAATTCAGAAAAAATTTCAAAAAAAAAATCCGAAAAAAAATTTCAAAAAAAAAAATTTCAAAAAAAAATTTTCAAAAAAAAAAGTTTAAAAAAAAATTTCAAAAAAAATTTCAAAAAAATTTTCGAAAAAAAAATGAAAAAAAAAAATTTAAAAAAAATTGAAAAAAAATTCGAAAAAAAAATTTTCGAAAAAAAAATTTCAAAAAAAAAAAATTTTCAAAAAAAAATTTAAAAAAAAATTTAAAAAAAAAATTCGAAAAAAAATTTCAAAAAAATTTTCGAAAAAAAAAATTTCAAAAAAAAAAATTTTCAAAAAAAAGATTTAAAAAATTTTCAAAAAAAAAAATTAAAAAAAAAATTTCAAAAAAATTTTCGAAAAAAAAAATTTCAAAAAAAAAATTTTCAAGAAAAAAAAATTTTAAAAAAATTCAGAAAAAATTTCAAAAAAAATTTCAAAAAAAAATGAAAAAAAAATTTTAAAAAAAATTGAAAAAAAAATTCGAAAAAAAAATTTTCAAAAAAAAATTAAAAAAAAAATTTAAAAAAAAATTGAAAAAAAAAATTTTCGAAAAATAAATTTTAAAAATAATTGAAAAAAAAAATTCAAAAAAATTTCAAAAAAAAAAATAAAAAAAAAAATTTAAAAAATTTTTTCGAAAAATAAAATTGAAAAAAAAAATTCTAAAAAAAAATTTTCAAGAAAAAAAAATTTAAAAAAAAATTTAAAAAAATTCAGAAAAAATTTCAAAAAAATTTTCGAAAAAAAAATGAAAAAAAAAATTTAAAAAAAAATTGAAAAAAAATTCGAAAAAAAAATTTTCGAAAAAAAAATTTCAAAAAAAAAAAATTTTCAAAAAAAAATTTCAAAAAAATTTTCAAAAAAAAAAATTTCAATAAAAATTTCAAAAAAAAAAATTCAAAAAAAATTTTAAAAAAATTCAAAAAAAAATTTTCATAAAAAATTTTTAAAAAAATAAAAAAAAAAATAAAAAAAAAAAATTTAAAAAAAATTTCAAAAAAAAAAATTTCAAAAAAAAAAATTCAAAAAAAATTTCAAAAAAATTTTCAAAAAAAAAAATTTAAAAAAAAAATTCAAAAAAAAAAATTTCAAAAAAAATTTCAAAAAAAAAATTTTCAAAAAAAAAATTTCAAAAAAATTTTCGAAAAAAAAAAATTTAAAAAAATTCAGAAAAAATTTAAAAAAAAAATCCGAAAAAAAATTTCAAAAAAAAAAATTTCAAAAAAAAATTTTCAAAAAAAAAAGTTTAAAAAAAATTTCAAAAAAATTTTCGAAAAAAAAATGAAAAAAAAAATTTAAAAAAAAATTGAAAAAAAATTCGAAAAAAAAATTTTCGAAAAAATTTTCGAAAAAAAAAATTTTCAAAAAAAAAATTTTCAAAAAAAAGATTTTCAAAAATTTAAAAAAAATTGCAAAAAAATGAAAAAAAAATTTTTCGAAAAAAAAAATTTCAAAAAAAAAATTTTCAAAAAAAAGATTTAAAAAAAATTTCAAAAAAAAAATTTTCAAAAATTTAAAAAAAATTGCAAAAAAAAATTCGAAAAAAAATTCGAAAAAAAAATTTCAAAAAAAAAAAATTCAAAAAAAATTTCAAAAAAATTTTCAAAAAAAAAAATTAAAAAAAAAATTTAAAAAAAAAAATTTTCAAGAAAAAAAAATTAAAAAAAAAATTTAAAAAAATTCAGAAAAAATTTCAAAAAAAAAATCCGAAAAAAAATTTCAAAAAAAAAAATTTCAAAAAAAAAATTTTCAAAAAAAAAAGTTTAAAAAAAATTTCAAAAAAATTTTCGAAAAAAAAATTTAAAAAAAAATTTAAAAAAAAATTGAAAAAAAATTCGAAAAAAAAATTTTCGAAAAAAAAATTTCAAAAAAAAAAAATTTTCAAAAAAAAATTTCAAAAAAATTTTCAAAAAAAAAAAATTTCAAAAAAAATTTCAAAAAAAAAAATTCAAAAAAAATTTTAAAAAAATTCAAAAAAAAATTTTCAAAAAAAATTTTTAAAAAAATAAAAAAAAAATAAAAAAAAAAAATTTAAAAAAAATTTCAAAAAAAAAATTTCAAAAAAAAAAATTTTCAAAAAAAAATTTCAAAAAAATTTTCATCCCCTGTTCGACTGCAAACACTACATCTATTGAAAAGAAAATATATTGAGCTATTGGGAGTAAAACCGATGAAGGATAATTGAAAATATCTCTATTTTGCAAGGTAGGCTGAATTTGATAATTAAATTCAACAGCACGTGGACGACCTCATACACACCACACATTGTGAAGGTCACAAAATAGAACGATTGGGTGCTAGATTTGAGAGTTAAATTAAGCACGTGCTCGACTTCTTACACACCGAGATTTCGAAAACACTACATCTATTGAAATGAACAATATATTAAGCTATTGGGAATAAAACCTATAACGGAAAATTGAAAATATCTATAATGAAGCGAGGTAGGATGGATTTGAGAATTAAATTAACCAGCACGTGCTCGACTTCTACACACCAAAAATTGTGAAGTCCACAAAATAGAACGATTGGGTGCTACACCGATGACTTAAAAATGATAATATCCTGAAACAAGAAAGAGGTTAGATTTCGAAATTAAATCGAAAACCTGTTCGACTGCAAAACTACATATATTGAAAAGAACCAACATATTGGGAGTAAAACCTATGACAGAAAATTGAAAATATCTACACTGAAGCAAGGTAGGCTGAATTTGATAATTAAATTCAACAGCACGTGCTCTACCTCATACACACCACACATTGTGAAGGCCACAAAATAGAACGATTGGGTGCTATACCGATGACTTAAAAATGATAATATCCTGAAACAAGAAAGAGGATATATTTCGAAATTAATTCGAACATCTCCTGTTCGACTGCAAACACTACAACTATTGAAAAGAACAATAAAACCGATGACGGAAAATTGAAAATATCTCTACACTGAAGCAAGGTAGGCTGGATTTGAGAATTAAATTAACCAGCACGTGCTCGACCTCATACACACCACACAATGTGAAGTCCACAAAATTAAAAAAAAAAAATTTTTAAAAAAAAATTTAAAAAAAAATTTTAAAAAAAAATTCGAAAAAAAATTTCAAAAAAATTTTCGAAAAAAAAAATTTCAAAAAAAAAATTTTCAAAAAAAAGATTTAAAAAAAATTTCAAAAAAAAAATTTTCAAAAATTTTAAAAAAATTGCAAAAAAAAAATTCGAAAAAAAATTCGAAAAAAAAAATTCAAAAAAAATTTCAAAAAAATTTTCAAAAAAAAAAATAAAAAAAAAAATTTCAAAAAAATTTTCGTAAAAAAAAAATTTCAAAAAAAAAATTTTCAAGAAAAAAAAATTTAAAAAAAAATTTAAAAAAATTCAGAAAAAATTTCAAAAAAAAAATTCGAAAAAAAATTTCGAAAAAAAAATTTCAAAAAAAAAAAATTCAAAAAAAATTTCAAAAAAATTTTCGAAAAAAAAATGAAAAAAAAAATTTAAAAAAAATTGAAAAAAAAATCGAAAAAAAAAATTTTCGAAAAAAAAATTTCAAAAAAAAAAAATTTTCAAAAAAAAATTTAAAAAAAAATTTCAAAAAAAAAAATTTCAAAAAAAATTTCAAAAAAAAAAATTCAAAAAAAATTTAAAAAAAATTCAAAAAAAAATTTTCAAAAAAAATTTTTAAAAAAATAAAAAAAAAAATTAAAAAAAAAAAAATTTAAAAAAAATTTCAAAAAAAAAAATTTCAAAAAAAAAAATTTTCAAAAAAAAAATTTCAAAAAAATTTTCGAAAAAAAAAATTTCAAAAAAAAAATTTTCAAAAAAAAAAATTTCAAAAAAAATTTTAAAAAAAATTGAAAAAAAATTTAAAAAAAAAAAATTTACAAAAAAAAAATTTCAAAAAAATTTTCGAAAAAAAAAATTCAAAAAAAATTAAAAAAAAATTCAAAAAAAAATTTAAAAAAAAATTTTAAAAAATTCAGAAAAAATTTCAAAAAAAAAATCCGAAAAAAAATTTCAAAAAAAAAAATTTCAAAAAAAAAATTTTCAAAAAAAAATTTCAAAAAAATTTTAAAAAAATTTTTGAAAAAAATTCGAAAAAAAATTTCAAAAAAATTTTCGAAAAAAAAAAATTTTCAAAAAAAAGATTTAAAAAAAATTTAAAAAAAAAAATTTTCAAAAATTTTAAAAAAATTTCAAAAAAATGAAAAAAAAATGAATTCGAAAAAAAAATTTTCAAAAAAAAATTTTAAAAAAAAATTTAAAAAAAAATTGAAAAAAAAATTTTCGAAAAAATAAATTTTAAAAAAAATTGAAAAAAAAAATTCAAAAAAATTTCAAAAAAAAAAATAAAAAAAAATTTAAAAAAAAATTGAAAAAAAAAATTCGAAAAAAAATTTCGAAAAAAAAATAATTCAAAAAAAATTTCAAAAAAATTTTCAAAAAAAAAATAAAAAAAAAAAAATTCAAAAAAAAAAATTTCAAAAAAAATTTAAAAAAAAAAATTTTCAAAAAAAATTTCAAAAAAATTTTCGAAAAAAAAATGAAAAAAAAAATTTTAAAAAAAATTGAAAAAAAATTCGAAAAAAAAATTTTCGAAAAAAAAATTTCAAAAAAAAAAAATTTTCAAAAAAAAATTTAAAAAAAAATTTTAAAAAAAAATTCGAAAAAAAATTTCAAAAAAATTTTCAAAAAAAAAATTTTCAAAAAAAAGATTTAAAAAAAATTTCAAAAAAAAAAATTTCAAAAATTTAAAAAAAATTGCAAAAAAAATGAAAAAAAAAAATTTAAAAAAAAATTGAAAAAAAAATCGAAAAAAAAAATTTCAAAAAAAATTTCAAAAAAAAAAATTAAAAAAAAAAATTTAAAAAAAAAAATTTTCAAGAAAAAAAAATAAAAAAAAAAATTTAAAAAAATTCAGAAAAAATTTCAAAAAAAAAATCCGAAAAAAAATTTCAAAAAAAAAAATTTCAAAAAAAAATTTTCAAAAAAAAAAGTTTAAAAAAAAATTTCAAAAAAAATTTCAAAAAAATTTTCGAAAAAAAAATGAAAAAAAAAAATTTAAAAAAAATTGAAAAAAAATTCGAAAAAAAAATTTTCGAAAAAAAAATTTCAAAAAAAAAAAATTTTCAAAAAAAAATTTAAAAAAAAATTTAAAAAAAAAATTCGAAAAAAAATTTCAAAAAAATTTTCGAAAAAAAAAATTTCAAAAAAAAAAATTTTCAAAAAAAAGATTTAAAAAATTTTCAAAAAAAAAAATTAAAAAAAAAATTTCAAAAAAATTTTCGAAAAAAAAAATTTCAAAAAAAAAATTTTCAAGAAAAAAAAATTTTAAAAAAATTCAGAAAAAATTTCAAAAAAAATTTCAAAAAAAAATGAAAAAAAAATTTTAAAAAAAATTGAAAAAAAAATTCGAAAAAAAAATTTTCAAAAAAAAATTAAAAAAAAAATTTAAAAAAAAATTGAAAAAAAAAATTTTCGAAAAATAAATTTTAAAAAAAATTGAAAAAAAAAATTCAAAAAAATTTCAAAAAAAAAAATAAAAAAAAAATTTAAAAAATTTTTTCGAAAAATAAAATTGAAAAAAAAAATTCTAAAAAAAAATTTTCAAGAAAAAAAAATTTAAAAAAAAATTTAAAAAAATTCAGAAAAAATTTCAAAAAAATTTTCGAAAAAAAAATGAAAAAAAAAATTTAAAAAAAAATTGAAAAAAAATTCGAAAAAAAAATTTTCGAAAAAAAAATTTCAAAAAAAAAAAATTTTCAAAAAAAAATTTCAAAAAAATTTTCAAAAAAAAAAATTTCAATAAAAATTTCAAAAAAAAAAATTCAAAAAAAATTTTAAAAAAATTCAAAAAAAAATTTTCATAAAAAATTTTTAAAAAAATAAAAAAAAAAATAAAAAAAAAAAATTTAAAAAAAATTTCAAAAAAAAAAATTTCAAAAAAAAAAATTCAAAAAAAATTTCTAAAAAATTTTCAAAAAAAAAAATTTAAAAAGAAAATTCAAAAAAAAAAATTTCAAAAAAAATTTCAAAAAAAAAATTTTCAAAAAAAAAATTTCAAAAAAATTTTCGAAAAAAAAAAATTTAAAAAAAAATTTAAAAAAATTCAGAAAAAATTTTAAAAAAAAATCCGAAAAAAAATTTCAAAAAAAAAAATTTCAAAAAAAAATTTTCAAAAAAAAAAGTTTAAAAAAAATTTCAAAAAAATTTTCGAAAAAAAAATGAAAAAAAAAATTTAAAAAAAAATTGAAAAAAAATTCGAAAAAAAAATTTTCGAAAAAATTTTCGAAAAAAAAAATTTTCAAAAAAAAAATTTTCAAAAAAAAGATTTTCAAAAATTTAAAAAAAATTGCAAAAAAATGAAAAAAAAATTTTTCGAAAAAAAAAATTTCAAAAAAAAAATTTTCAAAAAAAAGATTTAAAAAAAATTTCAAAAAAAAAATTTTCAAAAATTTAAAAAAAATTGCAAAAAAAAATTCGAAAAAAAATTCGAAAAAAAAATTTCAAAAAAAAAAAATTCAAAAAAAATTTCAAAAAAATTTTCAAAAAAAAAAATTAAAAAAAAAATTTAAAAAAAAAAATTTTCAAGAAAAAAAAATTAAAAAAAAAATTTAAAAAAATTCAGAAAAAATTTCAAAAAAAAAATCCGAAAAAAAATTTCAAAAAAAAAAATTTCAAAAAAAAAATTTTCAAAAAAAAAAGTTTAAAAAAAATTTCAAAAAAATTTTCGAAAAAAAAATTTAAAAAAAAATTTAAAAAAAAATTGAAAAAAAATTCGAAAAAAAAATTTTCGAAAAAAAAATTTCAAAAAAAAAAAATTTTCAAAAAAAAATTTCAAAAAAATTTTCAAAAAAAAAAAATTTCAAAAAAAATTTCAAAAAAAAAAATTCAAAAAAAATTTTAAAAAAATTCAAAAAAAAATTTTCAAAAAAAATTTTTAAAAAAATAAAAAAAAAATAAAAAAAAAAAATTTAAAAAAAATTTCAAAAAAAAAATTTCAAAAAAAAAAATTTTCAAAAAAAAATTTCAAAAAAATTTTCATCCCCTGTTCGACTGCAAACACTACATCTATTGAAAAGAAAATATATTGAGCTATTGGGAGTAAAACCGATGAAGGATAATTGAAAATATCTCTATTTTGCAAGGTAGGCTGAATTTGATAATTAAATTCAACAGCACGTGGACGACCTCATACACACCACACATTGTGAAGGTCACAAAATAGAACGATTGGGTGCTAGATTTGAGAGTTAAATTAAGCACGTGCTCGACTTCTTACACACCGAGATTTCGAAATTAATTCGAACATACCCTGTTCGACTGCAAACACTACATCTATTGAAATGAACAATATATTAAGCTATTGGGAATAAAACCTATAACGGAAAATTGAAAATATCTATAATGAAGCGAGGTAGGATGGATTTGAGAATTAAATTAACCAGCACGTGCTCGACTTCTACACACCAAAAATTGTGAAGTCCACAAAATAGAACGATTGGGTGCTACACCGATGACTTAAAAATGATAATATCCTGAAACAAGAAAGAGGTTAGATTTCGAAATTAAATCGAAAACCTGTTCGACTGCAAAACTACATATATTGAAAAGAACCAACATATTGGGAGTAAAACCTATGACAGAAAATTGAAAATATCTACACTGAAGCAAGGTAGGCTGAATTTGATAATTAAATTCAACAGCACGTGCTCTACCTCATACACACCACACATTGTGAAGGCCACAAAATAGAACGATTGGGTGCTATACCGATGACTTAAAAATGATAATATCCTGAAACAAGAAAGAGGATATATTTCGAAATTAATTCGAACATCTCCTGTTCGACTGCAAACACTACAACTATTGAAAAGAACAATAAAACCGATGACGGAAAATTGAAAATATCTCTACACTGAAGCAAGGTAGGCTGGATTTGAGAATTAAATTAACCAGCACGTGCTCGACCTCATACACACCACACAATGTGAAGTCCACAAAATAGAACGATTGGGTGCTACACCGATGACTTAAAAATGATAATATCCTGAAACAAGAAAGAGGTTAGATTTCGAAATTAAATCGAAAACCTGTTCGACTGCAAAACTACATATATTGAAAAGAACCAACATATTGGGAGTAAAACCTATGACAGAAAATTGAAAATATCTACACTGAAGCAAGGTAGGCTGAATTTGATAATTAAATTCAACAGCACGTGCTCTACCTCATACACACCACACATTGTGAAGGCCACAAAATAGAACGATTGGGTGCTATACCGATGACTTAAAAATGATAATATCCTGAAACAAGAAAGAGGATATATTTCGAAATTAATTCGAACATCTCCTGTTCGACTGCAAACACTACAACTATTGAAAAGAACAATAAAACCGATGACGGAAAATTGAAAATATCTCTACACTGAAGCAAGGTAGGCTGGATTTGAGAATTAAATTAACCAGCACGTGCTCGACCTCATACACACCACACAATGTGAAGGCCACAAAAAAGAACGATTGGGTGCTATACCGAAAACTTAAAAATGATAATATCCTAAAACTTGGAAAATATATGCTAGATTTCGAAATTAATTCGAACATCCCCTGTTCGACTGCAAACACAACATCTATTGAAAAGAACAATATATTAAGCTATTGGGAGTAAAACCGATGAAGGATAATTGAAAATATCTCTATAATGAATCGAGGTAGGCTGGATTTGAGAATTAAATTAACCAGCACGTGCTCGACTTCTACACACCACACATTGTGAAGGCCTCAAAATAGAACGGTTGGGTGCTATACCGAAGACTTAAAAATGATAATATCCTGAAACTTGGAAAAGATATGCTAGATTTCGAAATTATTTCGAACATCCTCTGTTCGATTGCAAACACTACATCTATTGAAAAGAACAATATATTAAGCTATTGGGAGTAAAACCCGATGACGGAAAATTGAAAATATCTCTATACTGACGCCAGGTAGGCTGGATTTGAGAATTAAATTAACCAGCACGTGCTCGACCTCATACACACCACACAAAATGAAAGCCTCAAAATAGAATGATAGGGTGCTATACCGATGACTTAAAAATGATAATATCCTGAAACTTGGAAAAGATATGCTAGATTTCGAAATTAATTCGAACATCCCCTGTTCGACTGCAAACACTACATCTATTGAAAAGAACAATATATCAAACTATTGGGAATAAAACCGATGACAGAATTGAAAATATCTCTACACTGAAGCAAGGTAGGCTGAATTTGATAATTAAATTCAACAGCACGTGCTCGACTTCTTACACACCACAAAATAAAAGCATCAAAATAGAACGATAGGGTGCTATACCGATGACAAAACTTGGAAAAGGCTGCTAGATTTCGAAATTAATTCGAACATCCCCTGTTCGACTGCAAACACTACAACTATTGAAAAGAACAATATATTAAGCTATTGGGAGTAAAACCGATGACGGAAAATTGAAAATATCTCTATACTGACGCCAGGTAGGCTGGATTTGAGAATTAAATTAACCAGCACGTGCTCGACCTCATACACACCACACAAAATGAAAGCCTCAAAATAGAATGATAGGGTGCTATACCGATGACTTAAAAATGATAATATCCTGAAACTTGGAAAATATATGCTAGATTTCGAAATTAATTCGAACATCCCCTGTTCGACTGCAAACACAACATCTATTGAAAAGAACAATATATTTAAGCTATTGGGAGTAAAACCGATGACGGAAAATTGAAAATATCTCTATACTGACGCCAGGTAGGCTAGATTTGAAAGTTAAATTAAGCACGTGCTCGACTTCTTA
This sequence comes from Chrysolina oricalcia, assembly GCA_944452925.2. Classification (NCBI taxonomy): domain Eukaryota; kingdom Metazoa; phylum Arthropoda; class Insecta; order Coleoptera; family Chrysomelidae; genus Chrysolina; species Chrysolina oricalcia. The sequence goes on along the minus strand of OX101823.2, from coordinate 31,148,201 downwards.
CCACCACACATTGTGAAGGCCTCAAAATAGAACGATTGGGTGCTATACCGGGACTTAAAAATGATAATATCCTAAAACTTGGAAAAGACATGCTAGATTTCGAAATTAATTCGAACATCCCCTGTTCGACTGCAAACACTTCATCTATTGAAACGAACAATATATTAAGCTATTGGGAATAAAACCGATGACTGAAAATTGAAAATATAATGAAGCGAGGTAGGCTGGATTTGAGAATTAAATTAACCAGCACGTGCTCGACCTCATACACACCACACATTGTGAAGGCCACAAAAGAACGATTGGGTGCTACACCGATGACTTAAAAATGATAATATCCTAAAACTTGGAAAAGACATGCTAGATTTCGAAATTACTTCGAACATCCTCTGTTCGACTGCAAACACTTCATCTATTGAAACGAGTAAAACCGATTTGAGAGAGATTTGAGAGTTAAATTAAGCACGTGCTCGACTTCTTACACACCACACATTGAGAAGGCCACAAAATAGAACGATTGGGTGCTATACCGAAGACTTAAAAATGATTATATCCGGAAACTTGGAAAAATATGCTAGATTTCGGAATTAATTCAAACATCCCCTGTTCGACTGAAATTTCAAAAAAAAAAATTTTCAAAAAAAAAATTTCAAAAAAATTTTCGAAAAAAAAAATTTCAAAAAAAAAATTTTCAAAAAAAAAAATTTCAAAAAAAATTTAAAAAAAAATTGAAAAAAAATTTAAAAAAAAAATTTTCAAAAAAAAAATTTCAAAAAAATTTTCGAAAAAAAAAATTGAAGAAAAAAATTCGAAAAAAAAATTTTCAAGAAAAAAAAATTTAAAAAAAAATTTTAAAAAATTCAGAAAAAATTTCAAAAAAAAAATCCGAAAAAAAATTTCAAAAAAAAAAATTTTAAAAAAATTTTTGAAAAAAATTCGAAAAAAAATTTCAAAAAAATTTTCGAAAAAAAAAAATTTTCAAAAAAAAGATTTAAAAAAAAAAATTTCAAAAATTTAAAAAAAATTGCAAAAAAAATTTCAAAAAAAATTTCAAAAAAAAAAATTAAAAAAAAAAAATTTAAAAAAATTTCAAAAAAATGAAAAAAAAATTTAAAAAAAAATTGAAAGATGAATTCGAAAAAAAAATTTTCAAAAAAAAATTTAAAAAAAAAAATTTAAAAAAAAATTGAAAAAAAAATTCGAAAAAAAATTTCGAAAAAAAAATTTCAAAAAAAAAAATTCAAAAAAAATTTCAAAAAAAATTTCAAAAAAAAAAATTAAAAAAAAAAAATTCAAAAAAAAAAATCAAAAAAAATTTCAAAAAAAAAATTTTCAAAAAAAAAAGTTTAAAAAAAATTTCAAAAAAATTTTCGAAAAAAAAATGAAAAAAAAAATTTAAAAAAAATTGCAAAAAAATGAAAAAAAAAATTTTCGAAAAAAAAAATTTCAAAAAAAAAATTTTCAAAAAAAAGATTTAAAAAAAATTTCAAAAAAAAAATTTTCAAAAATTTAAAAAAAATTGCAAAAAAAAAATTCGAAAAAAAAATCGAAAAAAAAATTTCAAAAAAAAAAATTCAAAAAAAATTTCAAAAAAATTTTCAAAAAAAAAAATTAAAAAAAAAAATTTCAAAAAAAAAATTTTCAAGAAAAAAAAATTTAAAAAAAAATTTTCAAAAAAAAGATTTAAAAAAAATTTCAAAAAAAAAATTTTCAAAAATTTAAAAAAAAATTCGAAAAAAAATTTCGAAAAAAAAATTTCGAAAAAAAAAATTTTCAAAAAAAATTTTCAAAAAAAAATTTCAAAAAAAATTTTAAAAAAATTTTTTAAAAAAATTCGAAAAAAAATTTCAAAAAAAAATTTCAAAAAAAAAAATTTTAAAAAAAATTTTAAAAAATTCAGAAAAAATTTCAAAAAAATTTTCGAAAAAAAAATTTCAAAAAAAAAATTTTCAAAAAAAAATTTCAAAAAAAATTTTAAAAAAAATTTTAAAAAAAATTCGAAAAAAAATTTCAAAAAAATTTTCGAAAAAAAAAATTTTCAAAAAAAAGATTTCAAAAAAAAAAATTTAAAAAAAATTCAAAAAAAAATTTTCAAAAAAAATTTTTAAAAAAATAAAAAAAAATAAAAAAAAAAAAATTTAAAAAAAATTTCAAAAAAAAAAATTTCAAAAAAAAAAATTTTCAAAAAATTCAAAAAAAAATTTTCAAAAAAAATTTTTAAAAAAATAAAAAAAAAAAAATTTAAAAAAAATTTCAAAAAAAAAAATTTCAAAAAAAAAAATTTTCAAAAAAAAAATTTCAAAAAAATTTTCGAAAAAAAAATTTTCAAGAAAACAAAATTTAAAAAAAAATTTAAAAAAATTCAGAAAAAATTTCAAAAAAAAAATCCGAAAATAAATTTCAAAAAAAAAATTTAAAAAAAAAATTTTCAAAAAAAAAAGTTTAAAAAAAATTTCAAAAAAAATTTCAAAAAAATTTTCGAAAAAAAAATGAAAAAAAAAATTTTAAAAAAATTGCAAAAAAAAAATTCGAAAAAAAATTCGAAAAAAAAATTTCAAAAAAAAAAAATTCAAAAAAAATTTCAAAAAAATTTTCAAAAAAAAAAATAAAAAAAAAAATTTCAAAAAAATTTTCGTAAAAAAAAAATTTCAAAAAAAAAATTTTCAAGAAAAAAAAATTAAAAAAAAAATTTAAAAAAAAAAAATTTCAAAAAAAAAAATTTTCAAAAAAAAAATTTCAAAAAAATTTTCGAAAAAAAAATTTTCAAGAAAACAAAATTTAAAAAAAAATTTAAAAAAATTCAGAAAAAATTTCAAAAAAAAAATCCGAAAAAAAATTTCAAAAAAAAAAATTAAAAAAAAAAATTTTCAAAAAAAAAAGTTTAAAAAAAATTTCAAAAAAAATTTCAAAAAAATTTTCGAAAAAAAAATGAAAAAAAAAATTTAAAAAAAATTGAAAAAAAATTCGAAAAAAAAATTTTCGAAAAAAAAATTTCAAAAAAAAAAAATTTCAAAAAAAAATTTAAAAAAAAAAATTTTTAAAAAAAAATTTAAAAAAAAATTTTAAAAAAAAATTCGAAAAAAAATTTCAAAAAAATTTTCGAAAAAAAAAATTTCAAAAAAAAAATTTTCAAAAAAAAGATTTAAAAAAAATTTCAAAAAAAAAATTTTCAAAAATTTTAAAAAAATTGCAAAAAAAAAATTCGAAAAAAAATTCGAAAAAAAAATTTCAAAAAAAAAAAATTCAAAAAAAATTTCAAAAAAATTTTCAAAAAAAAAAATAAAAAAAAAAATTTCAAAAAAATTTTCGTAAAAAAAAAATTTCAAAAAAAAAATTTTCAAGAAAAAAAAATTAAAAAAAAAATTTAAAAAAATTCAGAAAAAATTTCAAAAAAAAAATTCGAAAAAAAATTTCGAAAAAAAAATTTCAAAAAAAAAAAATTCAAAAAAAATTTCAAAAAAATTTTCGAAAAAAAAATGAAAAAAAAAATTTAAAAAAAATTGAAAAAAAATTCGAAAAAAAAAATTTTCGAAAAAAAAATTTCAAAAAAAAAAAATTTTCAAAAAAAAATTTTAAAAAAAATTTCAAAAAAAAAAATTTCAAAAAAAATTTCAAAAAAAAAAATTCAAAAAAAATTTAAAAAAAATTCAAAAAAAAATTTTCAAAAAAAATTTTTAAAAAAATAAAAAAAAAAATTAAAAAAAAATTCGAAAAAAAAATTTTCAAAAAAAAATTTTAAAAAAAATTTTAAAAAAATTGAAAAAAAAAATTTTCGAAAAATAAATTTTAAAAAAAATTGAAAAAAAAATTCAAAAAAATTTCAAAAAAAAAATAAAAAAAAAAATTTAAAAAAAATTTTCGAAAAAAAAAATTGAAAAAAAAAATTCTAAAAAAAAATTTTCAAGAAAAAAAAATTTTAAAAAATCCAGAAAAAATTTCAAAAAAATTTTCGAAAAAAAAATTTAAAGAAAAATTTAAAAAAAAATTGAAAAAAAATTCGAAAAAAAAATTTTCGAAAAAAAAATTTCAAAAAAAAAAAATTTTCAAAAAAAAATTTCAAAAAAATTTTCAAAAAAAAAATTTTCAAAAAAAAAATTTCAAAAAAAAAATTTCAAAAAAATTCGAAAAAAAAATTTTCGAAAAAAAAATTTCAAAAAAAAAAAATTTTCAAAAAAAAATTTCAAAAAAATTTTCAAAAAAAAAATTTTCAAAAAAAAAATTTCAAAAAAAAAATTTCAAAAAAATTTTCGAAAAAAAAAATTTCAAAAAAAATTTTAAAAAAAATTGAAAAAAAATAAAAAAAAAAAAAATTTTCAAAAAAAAAATTTCAAAAAAATTTTCGAAAAAAAAAATTGAAAAAAAATTCGAAAAAAAAATTTTCGAAAAAAAAATTTCAAAAAAAAAAATTTTCAAAAAAAAATTTCAAAAAAATTTTCAAAAAAAATTTCAAAAAAAAAATTCAAAAAAAATTTAAAAAAAATTCAAAAAAAAATTTTCAAAAAAAATTTTTAAAAAAATAAAAAAAAAATTTAAAAAAAATTTCAAAAAAAAAAATTTCAAAAAAAAAAATTTTCAAAAAAAAAATTTTCGAAAAAAAAAATTTCAAAAAAAAAATTTTCAAAAAAAAAAATTTCAAAAAAAATTTAAAAAAAAATTGAAAAAAAATTAAAAAAAAAAAAAATTTCAAAAAAAAAATTTCAAAAAAATTTTCGAAAAAAAAAATTGAAAAAAAAAATTCGAAAAAAAAATTTTCAAGAAAAAAAAATTTAAAAAAAAATTTAAAAAAATTCAGAAAAAATTTCAAAAAAAAAATCCGAAAAAAAATTTCAAAAAAAAAAATTTCAAAAAAAAAATTTTCAAAAAAAAAAATTTCAAAAAAAAAAATTCAAAAAAAATTTCAAAAAAATTTTCAAAAAAAAAATTCAAAAAAAAAATTTCAAAAAAATTTTCGAAAAAAAAAATTTCAAAAAAAAAATTTTCAAGAAAATTTTAAAAAAATTTCAAAAAAAATTTCGAAAAAAAAAATTTCAAAAAAATTTTCAAAAAAAAAATTTCAAAAAAAATTTCAAAAAAATTTTCGAAAAAAAAATTTAAAAAAAAAATTTAAAAAAAATTGAAAAAAAAATGTTCAAAAAAAATTTAAAAAAATTTCAAAAAAAAAAATTTCAAAAAAATTTTCGAAAAAAAAAATTTCAAAAAAAAAAAATTTTCAAAAAAAAAAATTTTTTTTTTTTGAAATTTTTTTTTTCGAAAATTTTTTTGAAATTTTTTTTTTTGAAATTTTTTTCAATTTTTTTTAAATTTTTTTTTTAAATTTTTTTTTCGAAAATTTTTTTGAAATTTTTTTTGAAATTTTTTTTTTGAAAATTTTTTTGAAATTTTTTTTTTCGAAATTTTTTTTGAAATTTTTTTAAAATTTTCTTGAAAATTTTTTTTTTGAAATTTTTTTTTTCGAAAATTTTTTTGAAATTTTTTTTTTGAATTTTTTTTTTGAAAATTTTTTTGAAATTTTTTTTGAATTTTTTTTTTTGAAATTTTTTTTTTTGAAAATTTTTTTTTTGAAATTTTTTTTTTTGAAATTTTTTTTCGGATTTTTTTTTTGAAATTTTTTCTGAATTTTTTTAAATTTTTTTTTAAATTTTTTTTTCTTGAAAATTTTTTTTTCGAATTTTTTTTTTCAATTTTTTTTTTCGAAAATTTTTTTGAAATTTTTTTTTTGAAAATTTTTTTTTTTTAAATTTTTTTTCAATTTTTTTTAAAATTTTTTTTGAAATTTTTTTTTTTGAAAATTTTTTTTTTGAAATTTTTTTTTTCGAAAATTTTTTTTTTGAAAATTTTTTTTTTTGAAATTTTTTTTTTTGAAATTTTTTTTAAATTTTTTTTTTATTTTTTTAAAAATTTTTTTTGAAAATTTTTTTTGAAAATTTTTTTTTGAATTTTTTTTAAATTTTTTTTGAATTTTTTATTTGAAATTTTTTTTGAAAATTTTTTTGAAATTTTTTTTTGAAAATTTTTTTTTTTGAAATTTTTTTTTCGAAAATTTTTTTTTCGAATTTTTCGTCTATTTTGTGGCCTTCACAATTTGCTGTTGAATTTAATTTTCAAATCCAGCCTACCTCTCATCAGTATAGAGATATTTTCCGTCATCGGTTTTATCCATTTCAATAGGTATAGTGTTTGCAGTCGAACAAGGAATGTTCAAATTGATTTCGAAAACTATAAGATAATCATGTTTAAGTCATCGGTATATCACCCAATCGTTCTATTTTGTGGCCTTCACAATGTGTCGAGCACGTGCTGTTGAATTTAATTATCAAATTCAGCCTACCGTTCCTCAGAATAGAGATATTTTCAATTATCCGTCATCGGTTTTACTCCCAATAGCTTAATATATTTTCTTTTCAATAGATTAATTAATTTCGAAATCTAGCATATATTTTCCAAGTTTCAGGATATTATCATTTTTAAGTCATCGGTGTAGCACCCAATCGTTCTATTTTGTGGCCTTCACAATGTGTGGTGTGTATGAGGTCGAGCACGTGCTGGTTAATTTAATTTTCAAATCCAGCCTACCTCGCTTCATTATATTTTCAATTTTCAGTCCCAATAGCTTAATATATTGTTCGTTTCAATAGATGAAGTGTTTGCAGTCGAACAGGGGATGTTCGAATTAATTTCGAAATCTAGCATGCCTTTTCCAAGTTTTAGGATATCATTTTTAAGTCTATTTATTCTATTTTGAGGCCTTCACAATGTGTGTGTGTCAAATCTAGCCTACCTTGCTACAGTATAGAGATATTTTCAATTTTCCGTCATCGGGTTTTACTCCCAATAGCTTAATATATTGTTCGTTTCAATAGATGAAGTGTTTGCAGTCGAACAGGGGATGTTCGAATTAATTTCGAAATCTAGCATATCTTTTCCAAGTTTCAGTATATTATCATTTTTAAGTCTTCGGTATAGCACCCAACCGTTCTATTTTGAGGCCTTCACAATGTGTGGTGTGTAGAAGTCGAGCACGTGCGGTTAATTTAATTCTCAAATCCAGCCTACCTCGATTCATTATAGAGATATTTTCAATTATCCTTCATCGGTTTTACTCCCAATAGCTTAATATATTGTTCTTTTCAATAGATGTGTTTGCAGTCGAACAGGGGATGTTCGAATTAATTTCGAAATCTAGCATATATTTTCCAAGTTTTAGGATATTATCATTTTTAAGTTTTCGGTATAGCACCCAATCGTTCTATTTTGTGGCCTTCACATTGTGTGGTGTGTATGAGGTCGAGCACGTGCTGGTTAATTTAATTCTCAAATCCAGCCTACCTTGCTTCAGTGTAGAGATATTTTCAATTTTATTGTTCTTTTCAATAGTTGTAATGTTTGCAGTCGAACAGGGGATGTTCGAATTAATTTCGAAATCTAACCTCTTTCTTGTTTCAGGATATTATCATTTTTAAGTCATCGGTATAGCACCCAATCGTTCTATTTTGTGGCCTTCACAATGTGTGGTGTGTATGAGGTCGAGCACGTGATGTTGAATTTAATTATCAAATTCAGCCTACCTTGCCTTGATATTTTCAATTTTCCGTCATCCGTTTTACTCCCAATGACCTAATGTTGTCCTTTTCAATTGTAGTGTTTGCAGTCGAACAGGGGATGTTCGAATTAATTTCGAAATCTAGCATATATTTTCCAAGTTTTAGGATATTATCATTTTTAAGTCATCGGTATAGCACCCAATCGTTCTATTTTGTGGCCTTTACAATGTGTGGTGTGTATGAGGTAGAGCACGTGCTGTTGAATTTAATTATCAAATTCAGCCTACCTTGCTTCAGTGTAGATATTTTCAATTTTCTGTCATAGGTTTTACTCCCAATATGTTGTCCTTTTCAATATATGTAGTTTTGCAGTCGAACAGGTGTTCGATTTAATTTCGAAATCTAACCTCTTTCTTGTTTCAGGATATTATCATTTTTAAGTCATCGGTGTAGCACCCAATCGTTCTATTTTGTGGCCTTCACAATTTTTGGTGTGTATGAGGTCGAGCACGTGCTGGTTAATTTAATTTTCAAATCCAGCCTACCTCGCTTCATTATATTTTCAATTTTCAGTCATCGGTTTTATTCCCAATAGCTTAATAAATATATTACAATAATACAATAAAAACAATAGTTCGTTTCAATAGATGATTTAACTCTCAAATCTAGGAAATAGGATATTTTCAATTTTCCGTCATCGGTTTTACTCCCAATAGCTTAATATATTGTTCTTTTCAATAGATGTAGTGTTTGCAGTCGAACAGGGGATGTTCGAATTAATTTCGAAATCTAGCATATCTTTTCCAAGTTTCAGTATATTATCATTTTTAAGTCTTCGGTATAGCACCCAATCGTTCTATTTTGAGGCCTTCACAATGTGTGGTGTGTATGAGGTCGAGCACGTGCTGGTTAATTTAATTTTCAAATCCAGCCTACCCGCTTCATTTTATTTTCAATTTTCAGTCATCGGTTTCATTCCCAATAGCTTAATATATTGTTCGTTTCAATAGATGAAGTGTTTGCAGTCGAACAGAGGATGTTCGAATTAATTTCTCTAGCATGTCTTTTCCAAGTTTTAGGATATCATTTTTAAGTCCTTCACAATGTGTGTGTGTCAAATCTAGCCTACCTTGCTACAGTATAGAGATATTTTCAATTTTCCGTCATCGGGTTTTACTCCCAATAGCTTAATATATTGTTCTTTTCAATAGATGTAGTGTTTGCAGTCGAACAGGGGATGTTCGAATTAATTTTGAATCTAGCATATCTTTTCCAAGTTTCAGGATATTATCATTTTTAAGTCTTCGGTATAGCACCCAATCGTTCTATTTTGAGATGATTTAACTCTCAAATCTAGGAAATAGGATATTTGCAATTTTCCGTCATCGGTTTTACTCCCAATAGCTTAATATATTGTTCTTTTCAATAGATGTAGTGTTTGCAGTCGAACAGGGGATGTTCGAATTAATTTCGAAATCTAGCATATCTTTTCCAAGTTTCAGTATATTATCATTTTTAAGTCTTCGGTATAGCACCCAATCGTTCTATTTTGAGGCCTTCACAATGTGTGGTGTGTAGAAGTCGAGCCCGTGCTGGTTAATTTAATTCTCAAATCCAGCCTACTTCGCTTCAGTATAGAGATATTTTCAATTTTCCGTCATAGGTTTTACTCCCAATGGCTTAATATATTGTTCCTTTCAATAGATGTAGTGTTTGCAGACGAACAGAGGATGTTCGAATTAATTTCGAAATCTAGCAGCCTTTTCCAAGTTTTGTCATCGGTATAGCACCCTATCGTTCTATTTTGATGCTTTTATTTTGTGGTGTGTAGTCGAGCACGTGCTGTTGAATTTAATTATCAAATTCAGCCTACCTTGCTTCAGTGTAGAGATATTTTCAATTCTGTCATCGGTTTTAGTCCCAATAGTTTGATATATTGTTCTTTTCAATAGATGTAGTGTTTGCAGTCGAACAGGGGATGTTCGAATTAATTTCGAAATCTAGCATATCTTTTCCAAGTTTCAGTATATTATCATTTTTAAGTCTTCGGTATAGCACCCAACCGTTCTATTTTGAGGCCTTCACATTGTGTGGTGTGTAGAAGTCGAGCACGTGCTGGTTAATTTAATTCTCAAATCCAGCCTACCTTGCTTCAGTGTAGAGATATTTTCAATTTTATTGTTCTTTTCAATAGTTGTAGTGTTTGCAGTCGAACAGGGGATGTTCGAATTAATTTCGAAATCTAGCATATATTTTCCAAGTTTTAGGATATTATCATTTTTAAGTTTTCGGTATAGCACCCAATCGTTCTATTTTGTGGCTTTCACATTGTGTGGTGTGTATGAGGTCGAGCACGTGCTGGTTAATTTAACTCTCAAATACAGCCTACCTTGCTTCAGTGTAGAGATATTTTCAATTTTCCGTCATCGGTTTTACTCCCAATAGCTTAATATATTGTTCTTTTCAATAGTTGTAATGTTTGCAGTCGAACAGGGGATGTTCGAATTAATTTCGAAATCTAACCTCTTTCTTGTTTCAGGATATTATCATTTTTAAGTCATCGGTATAGCACCCAATCGTTCTATTTTGTGGCCTTCACAATGTGTGGTGTGTATGAGGTCGTCCACGTGCTGCTGAATTTAATTATCAAATTCAGCCTACCTTGCTTCAGTGTAGAGATATTTTCAATTTTCCGTCATAGGTTTTATCTACTTCAATAGGTATATTGTTTGCAGTCGAACAAGGAATGTTTAAATCAATTTCGAAATCAGCCTGTCTCTTTCATGTTTTAGGATTATATCATGTTTGTCATCGGTATAGCACCCAATCGTTCTATTTTGTGGCCTTCACAATGTGTGGTGTGTATGAGGTCGAGCACGTGATGTTGAATTTAATTATCAAATTCAGCCTACCTTGCCTTGATATTTTCAATTTTCCGTCATCCGTTTTACTCCCAATGACCTAATGTTGTCCTTTTCAATTGTAGTGTTTGCAGTCGAACAGGGGATGTTCGAATTAATTTCGAAATCTAGCATATATTTTCCAAGTTTTAGGATATTATCATTTTTAAGTCATCGGTATAGCACCCAATCGTTCTATTTTGTGGCCTTCACAATGTGTGGTGTGTATGAGGTAGAGCACGTGCTGTTGAATTTAATTATCAAATTCAGCCTACCTTGCTTCAGTGTAGATATTTTCAATTTTCTGTCATAGGTTTTACTCCCAATATGTTGTCCTTTTCAATATATGTAGTTTTGCAGTCGAACAGGTGTTTAATTTCGAAATCTAACCTCTTTCTTGTTTCAGGATATTATCATTTTTAAGTCATCGGTGTAGCACCCAATCGTTCTATTTTGTGGCTTTCACAATTTTTGGTGTGTATGAGGTCGAGCACGTGCTGGTTAATTTAATTTTCAAATCCAGCCTACCTCGCTTCATTATATTTTCAATTTTCAGTCATCGGTTTTATTCCCAATAGCTTAATAAATATATTACAATAATACATAAAAACAATAGTTCGTTTCAATAGATGATTTAACTCTCAAATATTTTCAATTTTCCGTCATCGGTTTTACTCCCAATAGCTTAATATATTGTTCTTTTCAATAGATGTAGTGTTTGCAGTCGAACAGGGGATGTTCGAATTAATTTCGAAATCTAGCATATCTTTCAGTATATTATCATTTTTAAGTCTTCGGTATAGCACCCAATCGTTCTATTTTGAGGCCTTCACAATGTGTGGTGTGTAGAAGTCGAGCACGTGCTGGTTAATTTAATTCTCAAATCCATCGCTTCATTATAGAGATATTTTCAATTTTCCGTTATAGGTTTTATTCCCAATAGCTTAATATATTGTTCATTTCAATAGATGTAGTGTTTGCAGTCGAACAGGGTATGTTCGAATTAATTTCGAAATCTCGGTGTGTAAGAAGTCGAGCACGTGCTTAATTTAACTCTCAAATCTAGCACCCAATCGTTCTATTTTGTGACCTTCACAATGAGGTCGTCCACGTGCTGTTGAATTTAATTATCAAATTCAGCCTACCTTGCCTCAGAATAGAGATATTTTCAATTATCCTTCATCGGTTTTACTCCCAATAGCTTAATATATTTTCTTTTCAATAGATGTAGTGTTTGCAGTCGAACAGGGGATGTTCGAATTAAATTTTTTTTTGAAATTTTTTTTTTCTAAAATTTTTTTGAATTTTTTTTTTGAAAATTTTTTTTTTTGAAATTTTTTTTTTTGAAAATTTTTTTTTTTGAAATTTTTTTTTTGAAATTTTTTTTTTTGAAATTTTTTTTTTCGAAAATTTTTTTTTTCAATTTTTTTAAAATTTTTTTAAATTTTTTTTTGAAAATTTTTTTTTTGAAATTTTTTTTTTCGAAAATTTTTTTGAAATTTTTTTTTTTAATTTTTTTTTTTGAAAATTTTTTTGAAATTTTTTTTGAATTTTTTTTTTTTGAAATTTTTTTTTCGAAATTTTTTTTCGAATTTTTTTTTGCAATTTTTTTTAAATTTTTGAAAATTTTTTTTTTGAAATTTTTTTTAAATCTTTTTTTTGAAAATTTTTTTTTTGAAATTTTTTTTTTCGAAAATTTCAAAAAAATTTTCGAAAAAAAAAATTTCAAAAAAAAAATTTTCAAAAAAAAGATTTAAAAAAAATTTCAAAAAAAAAATTTTCAAAAATTTAAAAAAAATTGCAAAAAAAAATTCGAAAAAAAATTTCGAAAAAAAAATTTCAAAAAAAAAAAATTCAAAAAAAATTTCAAAAAAATTTTCAAAAAAAAAAATTAAAAAAAAAAATTTCAAAAAAATTTTCGAAAAAAAAAATTTCAAAAAAAAAATTTTCAAGAAAAAAAATTTTAAAAAATTCAGAAAAAATTTCAAAAAAAATTTCAAAAAAAAATGAAAAAAAAATTTTAAAAAAAATTGAAAAAAAAATTCGAAAAAAAAATTTTCAAAAAAAAATTTTAAAAAAAATTTTAAAAAAATTGAAAAAAAAAATTTTCGAAAAATAAATTTTAAAAAAAATTGAAAAAAAAAATTCAAAAAAATTTCAAAAAAAAAATAAAAAAAAAAATTTAAAAAAAATTTTCGAAAAAAAAAATTGAAAAAAAAAATTCTAAAAAAAAATTTTCAAGAAAAAAAAATTTAAAAAAAAATTTTAAAAAATTCAGAAAAAATTTCAAAAAAATTTTCGAAAAAAAAATGTAAAGAAAAATTTAAAAAAAAATTGAAAAAAAATTCGAAAAAAAAATTTTCGAAAAAAAAATTTCAAAAAAAAAAAATTTTCAAAAAAAAATTTCAAAAAAATTTTCAAAAAAAAAATTTTCAAAAAAAAAATTTCAAAAAAAAAATTTCAAAAAAATTTTCGAAAAAAAAAATTTCAAAAAAAAAATTTTCAAAAAAAAAAATTTCAAAAAAAATTTAAAAAAAAATTGAAAAAAAAATTAAAAAAAAAAAATTAAAAAAAAAAAATTTCAAAAAAAAAATTTCAAAAAAATTTTCGAAAAAAAAAATTAAAAAAAAAAAATTTTCAAAAAAAAAAAATTTCAAAAAAAAATTTCAAAAAAATTTTCAAAAAAAATTTCAAAAAAAAAATTCAAAAAAAATTTAAAAAAAATTCAAAAAAAAATTTTCAAAAAAAAAATTTTCAAAAAAAAAAATTTCAAAAAAAATTTAAAAAAAAATTGAAAAAAAATAAAAAAAAAAAAAAATTTCAAAAAAAAAATTTCAAAAAAATTTTCGAAAAAAAAAATTGAAAAAAAAAATTCGAAAAAAAAATTTTCAAGAAAAAAAAATTTAAAAAAAAATTTAAAAAAATTCAGAAAAAATTTCAAAAAAAAAATCCGAAAAAAAATTTCAAAAAAAAAAATTTCAAAAAAAAAATTTTCAAAAAAAAAAATTTCAAAAAAAAAAATTCAAAAAAAATTTCAAAAAAATTTTCAAAAAAAAAATTCAAAAAAAAAATTTCAAAAAAATTTTCGAAAAAAAAAATTTCAAAAAAAAAATTTTCAAGAAAATTTTAAAAAAATTTCAAAAAAAATTTCGAAAAAAAAAATTTCAAAAAAATTTTCAAAAAAAAAATTTCAAAAAAAATTTCAAAAAAATTTTCGAAAAAAAAATTAAAAAAAAAAATTTTAAAAAAATTGAAAAAAAAATGTTCAAAAAAAATTTAAAAAAATTTCAAAAAAAAAAATTTCAAAAAAATTTTCGAAAAAAAAAATTTCAAAAAAAAAAAATTTTCAAAAAAAAAAATTTTCAAAAAAATTTCAAAAAAAATTTCGAAAAAAAAAATTTCAGTGTAGAGATATTTTCAATTTTCTGTCATAGGTTTTACTCCCAATAGCCTAATATGTTGTCCTTTTCAATAGATGTAGTGTTTGCAGTCGAACAGGGGATGTTTGAATTAATTCCGAAATCTAGCATATCTTTCCAAGTTTCCGGATATAATCATTTTTAAGTCTTCGGTATAGCACCCAATCGTTCTATTTTGAGGCCTTCACAATGTGTGGTGTGTAGAAGTCGAGCCCGTGCTGGTTAATTTAATTCTCAAATCCAGCCTACCTCGCTTCAATTTTCAGTCATCGGTTTTATACCCAATAGCTTAATATATTGTTCTTTTAATAGATGTAGTTTTTGCAGTCGAACAGGTGATGTTCGGATTAATTTCGAAATCTAACCTCTCTTGTTTCAGGATATTATCATTTTTAAGTCATCGGTATAGCACCCAATCGTTCTATTTTGTGGCCTTCACAATTTGCTGTTGAATTTAATTTTCAAATCCAGCCTACCTCTCATCAGTATAGAGATATTTTCCGTCATCGGTTTTATCCATTTCAATAGGTATAGTGTTTGCAGTCGAACAAGGAATGTTCAAATTGATTTCGAAAACTATAAGATAATCATGTTTAAGTCATCGGTATATCACCCAATCGTTCTATTTTGTGGCCTTCACAATGTGTCGAGCACGTGCTGTTGAATTTAATTATCAAATTCAGCCTACCGTTCCTCAGAATAGAGATATTTTCAATTATCCGTCATCGGTTTTACTCCCAATAGCTTAATATATTTTCTTTTCAATAGATTAATTAATTTCGAAATCTAGCATATATTTTCCAAGTTTCAGGATATTATCATTTTTAAGTCATCGGTGTAGCACCCAATCGTTCTATTTTGTGGCCTTCACAATGTGTGGTGTGTATGAGGTCGAGCACGTGCTGGTTAATTTAATTTTCAAATCCAGCCTACCTCGCTTCATTATATTTTCAATTTTCAGTCCCAATAGCTTAATATATTGTTCGTTTCAATAGATGAAGTGTTTGCAGTCGAACAGGGGATGTTCGAATTAATTTCGAAATCTAGCATGCCTTTTCCAAGTTTTAGGATATCATTTTTAAGTCTATTTATTCTATTTTGAGGCCTTCACAATGTGTGTGTGTCAAATCTAGCCTACCTTGCTACAGTATAGAGATATTTTCAATTTTCCGTCATCGGGTTTTACTCCCAATAGCTTAATATATTGTTCGTTTCAATAGATGAAGTGTTTGCAGTCGAACAGGGGATGTTCGAATTAATTTCGAAATCTAGCATATCTTTTCCAAGTTTCAGTATATTATCATTTTTAAGTCTTCGGTATAGCACCCAACCGTTCTATTTTGAGGCCTTCACAATGTGTGGTGTGTAGAAGTCGAGCACGTGCGGTTAATTTAATTCTCAAATCCAGCCTACCTCGATTCATTATAGAGATATTTTCAATTATCCTTCATCGGTTTTACTCCCAATAGCTTAATATATTGTTCTTTTCAATAGATGTGTTTGCAGTCGAACAGGGGATGTTCGAATTAATTTCGAAATCTAGCATATATTTTCCAAGTTTTAGGATATTATCATTTTTAAGTTTTCGGTATAGCACCCAATCGTTCTATTTTGTGGCCTTCACATTGTGTGGTGTGTATGAGGTCGAGCACGTGCTGGTTAATTTAATTCTCAAATCCAGCCTACCTTGCTTCAGTGTAGAGATATTTTCAATTTTATTGTTCTTTTCAATAGTTGTAATGTTTGCAGTCGAACAGGGGATGTTTGAATTAATTTCGAAATCTAACCTCTTTCTCGTTTCAGGATATTATCATTTTTAAGTCATCGGTATAGCACCCAATCGTTCTATTTTGTGGCCTTCACAATGTGTGGTGTGTATGAGGTCGAGCACGTGATGTTGAATTTAATTATCAAATTCAGCCTACCTTGCCTTGATATTTTCAATTTTCCGTCATCCGTTTTACTCCCAATGACCTAATGTTGTCCTTTTCAATTGTAGTGTTTGCAGTCGAACAGGGGATGTTCGAATTAATTTCGAAATCTAGCATATATTTTCCAAGTTTTAGGATATTATCATTTTTAAGTCATCGGTATAGCACCCAATCGTTCTATTTTGTGGCCTTTACAATGTGTGGTGTGTATGAGGTAGAGCACGTGCTGTTGAATTTAATTATCAAATTCAGCCTACCTTGCTTCAGTGTAGATATTTTCAATTTTCTGTCATAGGTTTTACTCCCAATATGTTGTCCTTTTCAATATATGTAGTTTTGCAGTCGAACAGGTGTTCGATTTAATTTCGAAATCTAACCTCTTTCTTGTTTCAGGATATTATCATTTTTAAGTCATCGGTGTAGCACCCAATCGTTCTATTTTGTGGCCTTCACAATTTTTGGTGTGTATGAGGTCGAGCACGTGCTGGTTAATTTAATTTTCAAATCCAGCCTACCTCGCTTCATTATATTTTCAATTTTCAGTCATCGGTTTTATTCCCAATAGCTTAATAAATATATTACAATAATACAATAAAAACAATAGTTCGTTTCAATAGATGATTTAACTCTCAAATCTAGGAAATAGGATATTTTCAATTTTCCGTCATCGGTTTTACTCCCAATAGCTTAATATATTGTTCTTTTCAATAGATGTAGTGTTTGCAGTCGAACAGGGGATGTTCGAATTAATTTCGAAATCTAGCATATCTTTTCCAAGTTTCAGTATATTATCATTTTTAAGTCTTCGGTATAGCACCCAATCGTTCTATTTTGAGGCCTTCACAATGTGTGGTGTGTATGAGGTCGAGCACGTGCTGGTTAATTTAATTTTCAAATCCAGCCTACCCGCTTCATTTTATTTTCAATTTTCAGTCATCGGTTTCATTCCCAATAGCTTAATATATTGTTCGTTTCAATAGATGAAGTGTTTGCAGTCGAACAGAGGATGTTCGAATTAATTTCTCTAGCATGTCTTTTCCAAGTTTTAGGATATCATTTTTAAGTCCTTCACAATGTGTGTGTGTCAAATCTAGCCTACCTTGCTACAGTATAGAGATATTTTCAATTTTCCGTCATCGGGTTTTACTCCCAATAGCTTAATATATTGTTCTTTTCAATAGATGTAGTGTTTGCAGTCGAACAGGGGATGTTCGAATTAATTTTGAATCTAGCATATCTTTTCCAAGTTTCAGGATATTATCATTTTTAAGTCTTCGGTATAGCACCCAATCGTTCTATTTTGAGATGATTTAACTCTCAAATCTAGGAAATAGGATATTTGCAATTTTCCGTCATCGGTTTTACTCCCAATAGCTTAATATATTGTTCTTTTCAATAGATGTAGTGTTTGCAGTCGAACAGGGGATGTTCGAATTAATTTCGAAATCTAGCATATCTTTTCCAAGTTTCAGTATATTATCATTTTTAAGTCTTCGGTATAGCACCCAATCGTTCTATTTTGAGGCCTTCACAATGTGTGGTGTGTAGAAGTCGAGCCCGTGCTGGTTAATTTAATTCTCAAATCCAGCCTACTTCGCTTCAGTATAGAGATATTTTCAATTTTCCGTCATAGGTTTTACTCCCAATGGCTTAATATATTGTTCCTTTCAATAGATGTAGTGTTTGCAGACGAACAGAGGATGTTCGAATTAATTTCGAAATCTAGCATATATTTTCCAAGTTTTAGGATATTATCATTTTTAAGTTTTCGGTATAGCACCCAATCGTTCTATTTTGTGGCCTTCACATTGTGTGGTGTGTATGAGGTCGAGCACGTGCTGGTTAATTTAATTCTCAAATCCAGCCTACCTTGCTTCAGTGTAGAGATATTTTCAATTTTATTGTTCTTTTCAATAGTTGTAATGTTTGCAGTCGAACAGGGGATGTTCGAATTAATTTCGAAATCTAACCTCTTTCTTGTTTCAGGATATTATCATTTTTAAGTCATCGGTATAGCACCCAATCGTTCTATTTTGTGGCCTTCACAATGTGTGGTGTGTATGAGGTCGAGCACGTGATGTTGAATTTAATTATCAAATTCAGCCTACCTTGCCTTGATATTTTCAATTTTCCGTCATCCGTTTTACTCCCAATGACCTAATGTTGTCCTTTTCAATTGTAGTGTTTGCAGTCGAACAGGGGATGTTCGAATTAATTTCGAAATCTAGCATATATTTTCCAAGTTTTAGGATATTATCATTTTTAAGTCATCGGTATAGCACCCAATCGTTCTATTTTGTGGCCTTTACAATGTGTGGTGTGTATGAGGTAGAGCACGTGCTGTTGAATTTAATTATCAAATTCAGCCTACCTTGCTTCAGTGTAGATATTTTCAATTTTCTGTCATAGGTTTTACTCCCAATATGTTGTCCTTTTCAATATATGTAGTTTTGCAGTCGAACAGGTGTTCGATTTAATTTCGAAATCTAACCTCTTTCTTGTTTCAGGATATTATCATTTTTAAGTCATCGGTGTAGCACCCAATCGTTCTATTTTGTGGCCTTCACAATTTTTGGTGTGTATGAGGTCGAGCACGTGCTGGTTAATTTAATTTTCAAATCCAGCCTACCTCGCTTCATTATATTTTCAATTTTCAGTCATCGGTTTTATTCCCAATAGCTTAATAAATATATTACAATAATACAATAAAAACAATAGTTCGTTTCAATAGATGATTTAACTCTCAAATCTAGGAAATAGGATATTTTCAATTTTCCGTCATCGGTTTTACTCCCAATAGCTTAATATATTGTTCTTTTCAATAGATGTAGTGTTTGCAGTCGAACAGGGGATGTTCGAATTAATTTCGAAATCTAGCATATCTTTTCCAAGTTTCAGTATATTATCATTTTTAAGTCTTCGGTATAGCACCCAATCGTTCTATTTTGAGGCCTTCACAATGTGTGGTGTGTATGAGGTCGAGCACGTGCTGGTTAATTTAATTTTCAAATCCAGCCTACCCGCTTCATTTTATTTTCAATTTTCAGTCATCGGTTTCATTCCCAATAGCTTAATATATTGTTCGTTTCAATAGATGAAGTGTTTGCAGTCGAACAGAGGATGTTCGAATTAATTTCTCTAGCATGTCTTTTCCAAGTTTTAGGATATCATTTTTAAGTCCTTCACAATGTGTGTGTGTCAAATCTAGCCTACCTTGCTACAGTATAGAGATATTTTCAATTTTCCGTCATCGGGTTTTACTCCCAATAGCTTAATATATTGTTCTTTTCAATAGATGTAGTGTTTGCAGTCGAACAGGGGATGTTCGAATTAATTTTGAATCTAGCATATCTTTTCCAAGTTTCAGGATATTATCATTTTTAAGTCTTCGGTATAGCACCCAATCGTTCTATTTTGAGGCCTTCACAATGTGTGGTGTGTAGAAGTCGAGCCCGTGCTGGTTAATTTAATTCTCAAATCCAGCCTACTTCGCTTCAGTATAGAGATATTTTCAATTTTCCGTCATAGGTTTTACTCCCAATGGCTTAATATATTGTTCCTTTCAATAGATGTAGTGTTTGCAGACGAACAGAGGATGTTCGAATTAATTTCGAAATCTAGCAGCCTTTTCCAAGTTTTGTCATCGGTATAGCACCCTATCGTTCTATTTTGATGCTTTTATTTTGTGGTGTGTAGTCGAGCACGTGCTGTTGAATTTAATTATCAAATTCAGCCTACCTTGCTTCAGTGTAGAGATATTTTCAATTCTGTCATCGGTTTTACTCCCAATAGTTTGATATATTGTTCTTTTCAATAGATGTAGTGTTTGCAGTCGAACAGGGGATGTTCGAATTAATTTCGAAATCTAGCATATCTTTTCCAAGTTTCAGTATATTATCATTTTTAAGTCTTCGGTATAGCACCCAACCGTTCTATTTTGAGGCCTTCACATTGTGTGGTGTGTAGAAGTCGAGCACGTGCTGGTTAATTTAATTCTCAAATCCAGCCTACCTTGCTTCAGTGTAGAGATATTTTCAATTTTATTGTTCTTTTCAATAGTTGTAGTGTTTGCAGTCGAACAGGGGATGTTCGAATTAATTTCGAAATCTAGCATATATTTTCCAAGTTTTAGGATATTATCATTTTTAAGTTTTCGGTATAGCACCCAATCGTTCTATTTTGTGGCTTTCACATTGTGTGGTGTGTATGAGGTCGAGCACGTGCTGGTTAATTTAACTCTCAAATACAGCCTACCTTGCTTCAGTGTAGAGATATTTTCAATTTTCCGTCATCGGTTTTACTCCCAATAGCTTAATATATTGTTCTTTTCAATAGTTGTAATGTTTGCAGTCGAACAGGGGATGTTCGAATTAATTTCGAAATCTAACCTCTTTCTTGTTTCAGGATATTATCATTTTTAAGTCATCGGTATAGCACCCAATCGTTCTATTTTGTGGCCTTCACAATGTGTGGTGTGTATGAGGTCGTCCACGTGCTGCTGAATTTAATTATCAAATTCAGCCTACCTTGCTTCAGTGTAGAGATATTTTCAATTTTCCGTCATAGGTTTTATCTACTTCAATAGGTATATTGTTTGCAGTCGAACAAGGAATGTTTAAATCAATTTCGAAATCAGCCTGTCTCTTTCATGTTTTAGGATTTTATCATGTTTGTCATCGGTATAGCACCCAATCCGTTCTATTTTGTGGCCTTCACAATGTGTGGTGTGTATGAGGTCGAGCACGTGATGTTGAATTTAATTATCAAATTCAGCCTACCTTGCCTTGATATTTTCAATTTTCCGTCATCCGTTTTACTCCCAATGACCTAATGTTGTCCTTTTCAATTGTAGTGTTTGCAGTCGAACAGGGGATGTTCGAATTAATTTCGAAATCTAGCATATATTTTCCAAGTTTTAGGATATTATCATTTTTAAGTCATCGGTATAGCACCCAATCGTTCTATTTTGTGGCCTTTACAATGTGTGGTGTGTATGAGGTAGAGCACGTGCTGTTGAATTTAATTATCAAATTCAGCCTACCTTGCTTCAGTGTAGATATTTTCAATTTTCTGTCATAGGTTTTACTCCCAATATGTTGTCCTTTTCAATATATGTAGTTTTGCAGTCGAACAGGTGTTCGATTTAATTTCGAAATCTAACCTCTTTCTTGTTTCAGGATATTATCATTTTTAAGTCATCGGTGTAGCACCCAATCGTTCTATTTTGTGGCCTTCACAATTTTTGGTGTGTATGAGGTCGAGCACGTGCTGGTTAATTTAATTTTCAAATCCAGCCTACCTCGCTTCATTATATTTTCAATTTTCAGTCATCGGTTTTATTCCCAATAGCTTAATAAATATATTACAATAATACAATAAAAACAATAGTTCGTTTCAATAGATGATTTAACTCTCAAATCTAGGAAATAGGATATTTTCAATTTTCCGTCATCGGTTTTACTCCCAATAGCTTAATATATTGTTCTTTTCAATAGATGTAGTGTTTGCAGTCGAACAGGGGATGTTCGAATTAATTTCGAAATCTAGCATATCTTTTCCAAGTTTCAGTATATTATCATTTTTAAGTCTTCGGTATAGCACCCAATCGTTCTATTTTGAGGCCTTCACAATGTGTGGTGTGTATGAGGTCGAGCACGTGCTGGTTAATTTAATTTTCAAATCCAGCCTACCCGCTTCATTTTATTTTCAATTTTCAGTCATCGGTTTCATTCCCAATAGCTTAATATATTGTTCGTTTCAATAGATGAAGTGTTTGCAGTCGAACAGAGGATGTTCGAATTAATTTCTCTAGCATGTCTTTTCCAAGTTTTAGGATATCATTTTTAAGTCCTTCACAATGTGTGTGTGTCAAATCTAGCCTACCTTGCTACAGTATAGAGATATTTTCAATTTTCCGTCATCGGGTTTTACTCCCAATAGCTTAATATATTGTTCTTTTCAATAGATGTAGTGTTTGCAGTCGAACAGGGGATGTTCGAATTAATTTTGAATCTAGCATATCTTTTCCAAGTTTCAGGATATTATCATTTTTAAGTCTTCGGTATAGCACCCAATCGTTCTATTTTGAGGCCTTCATAATGTGTGGTGTGTAGAAGTCGAGCCCGTGCTGGTTAATTTAATTCTCAAATCCAGCCTACTTCGCTTCAGTATAGAGATATTTTCAATTTTCCGTCATAGGTTTTACTCCCAATGGCTTAATATATTGTTCCTTTCAATAGATGTAGTGTTTGCAGACGAACAGAGGATGTTCGAATTAATTTCGAAATCTAGCAGCCTTTTCCAAGTTTTGTCATCGGTATAGCACCCTATCGTTCTATTTTGATGCTTTTATTTTGTGGTGTGTAGTCGAGCACGTGCTGTTGAATTTAATTATCAAATTCAGCCTACCTTGCTTCAGTGTAGAGATATTTTCAATTCTGTCATCGGTTTTACTCCCAATAGTTTGATATATTGTTCTTTTCAATAGATGTAGTGTTTGCAGTCGAACAGGGGATGTTCGAATTAATTTCGAAATCTAGCATATCTTTTCCAAGTTTCAGTATATTATCATTTTTAAGTCTTCGGTATAGCACCCAACCGTTCTATTTTGAGGCCTTCACATTGTGTGGTGTGTAGAAGTCGAGCACGTGCTGGTTAATTTAATTCTCAAATCCAGCCTACCTTGCTTCAGTGTAGAGATATTTTCAATTTTATTGTTCTTTTCAATAGTTGTAGTGTTTGCAGTCGAACAGGGGATGTTCGAATTAATTTCGAAATCTAGCATATATTTTCCAAGTTTTAGGATATTATCATTTTTAAGTTTTCGGTATAGCACCCAATCGTTCTATTTTGTGGCTTTCACATTGTGTGGTGTGTATGAGGTCGAGCACGTGCTGGTTAATTTAACTCTCAAATACAGCCTACCTTGCTTCAGTGTAGAGATATTTTCAATTTTCCGTCATCGGTTTTACTCCCAATAGCTTAATATATTGTTCTTTTCAATAGTTGTAATGTTTGCAGTCGAACAGGGGATGTTCGAATTAATTTCGAAATCTAACCTCTTTCTTGTTTCAGGATATTATCATTTTTAAGTCATCGGTATAGCACCCAATCGTTCTATTTTGTGGCCTTCACAATGTGTGGTGTGTATGAGGTCGTCCACGTGCTGCTGAATTTAATTATCAAATTCAGCCTACCTTGCTTCAGTGTAGAGATATTTTCAATTTTCCGTCATAGGTTTTATCTACTTCAATAGGTATATTGTTTGCAGTCGAACAAGGAATGTTTAAATCAATTTCGAAATCAGCCTGTCTCTTTCATGTTTTAGGATTTTATCATGTTTGTCATCGGTATAGCACCCAATCCGTTCTATTTTGTGGCCTTCACAATGTGTGGTGTGTATGAGGTCGAGCACGTGATGTTGAATTTAATTATCAAATTCAGCCTACCTTGCCTTGATATTTTCAATTTTCCGTCATCCGTTTTACTCCCAATGACCTAATGTTGTCCTTTTCAATTGTAGTGTTTGCAGTCGAACAGGGGATGTTCGAATTAATTTCGAAATCTAGCATATATTTTCCAAGTTTTAGGATATTATCATTTTTAAGTCATCGGTATAGCACCCAATCGTTCTATTTTGTGGCCTTCACAATGTGTGGTGTGTATGAGGTAGAGCACGTGCTGTTGAATTTAATTATCAAATTCAGCCTACCTTGCTTCAGTGTAGATATTTTCAATTTTCTGTCATAGGTTTTACTCCCAATATGTTGTCCTTTTCAATATATGTAGTTTTGCAGTCGAACAGGTGTTTAATTTCGAAATCTAACCTCTTTCTTGTTTCAGGATATTATCATTTTTAAGTCATCGGTGTAGCACCCAATCGTTCTATTTTGTGGCTTTCACAATTTTTGGTGTGTATGAGGTCGAGCACGTGCTGGTTAATTTAATTTTCAAATCCAGCCTACCTCGCTTCATTATATTTTCAATTTTCAGTCATCGGTTTTATTCCCAATAGCTTAATAAATATATTACAATAATACATAAAAACAATAGTTCGTTTCAATAGATGATTTAACTCTCAAATATTTTCAATTTTCCGTCATCGGTTTTACTCCCAATAGCTTAATATATTGTTCTTTTCAATAGATGTAGTGTTTGCAGTCGAACAGGGGATGTTCGAATTAATTTCGAAATCTAGCATATCTTTCAGTATATTATCATTTTTAAGTCTTCGGTATAGCACCCAATCGTTCTATTTTGAGGCCTTCACAATGTGTGGTGTGTAGAAGTCGAGCACGTGCTGGTTAATTTAATTCTCAAATCCATCGCTTCATTATAGAGATATTTTCAATTTTCCGTTATAGGTTTTATTCCCAATAGCTTAATATATTGTTCATTTCAATAGATGTAGTGTTTGCAGTCGAACAGGGTATGTTCGAATTAATTTCGAAATCTCGGTGTGTAAGAAGTCGAGCACGTGCTTAATTTAACTCTCAAATCTAGCACCCAATCGTTCTATTTTGTGACCTTCACAATGAGGTCGTCCACGTGCTGTTGAATTTAATTCAGCCTACCTTGCCTCAGAATAGAGATATTTTCAATTATCCTTCATCGGTTTTACTCCCAATAGCTTAATATATTTTCTTTTCAATAGATGTAGTGTTTGCAGTCGAACAGGGGATGTTCGAATTAAATTTTTTTTTGAAATTTTTTTTTTCTAAAATTTTTTTGAATTTTTTTTTTGAAAATTTTTTTTTTTGAAATTTTTTTTTTTGAAAATTTTTTTTTTTGAAATTTTTTTTTTGAAATTTTTTTTTTTGAAATTTTTTTTTTCGAAAATTTTTTTTTTCGAAAATTTTTTTTTTCAATTTTTTAAAATTTTTTTAAATTTTTTTTTGAAAATTTTTTTTTTGAAATTTTTTTTTTTCGAAAATTTTTTTGAAATTTTTTTCCAATTTTTTTTTTAAATTTTTTTAAATTTTTTTTTGAAATTTTTTTTTTTTGAAATTTTTTTTTTTGAAATTTTTTTTTCGAAAATTTTTTTTTCTATTTTTTTTTCCAATTTTTTTTTAAATTTTTTTTTTGAAAATTTTTTTTTGAAATTTTTTTTTTGAAATTTTTTTTTTTTTTTTTTTAATTTTTTTTTGAAAATTTTTTTTTTTCAATTTTTTTTTTGAATTTTTTTTTTCAATTTTTTTTTTCAATTTTTTAAAAATTTTTTTGAAATTTTTTTTCTGAAATTTTTTTTTTGTATTTTTTTTTTGAAATTTTTTTTTTTGAAATTTTTTTTTTCGAAAATTTTTTTAAAATTTTTTTTCAATTTTTTTTTTCAATTTTTTAAAAATTTTTTTTAAATTTTTTTTTTGAAATTTTTTTTTTGTATTTTTTTTTTGAAATTTTTTTTTTCGAAAATTTTTTTGAAATTTTTTTCCAATTTTTTTTTTCAATTTTTTTAAATTTTTTTTTGAAATTTTTTTTTGAATTTTTTTTTTATTTTTTTTAAATTTTTTTTGAATTTTTTTTTTGAAATTTTTTTTTTTGAAATTTTTTTTTTGAAATTTTTTTTTTGAAAATTTTTTTTTGAAATTTTTTTTTTCGAAAATTTTTTTGAAATTTTTTTCCAATTTTTTTTTTCAATTTTTTTAAATTTTTTTTTGAAATTTTTTTTTGAATTTTTTTTTTTATTTTTTTTTTATTTTTTTTAATTTTTTTTTGAAAATTTTTTTTTTGAAATTTTTTTTTTTGAAATTTTTTTTTCGAAATTTTTTTGAAATTTATTTCCAATTATTTTTTTCCATTTTTTTTAAAAATTTTTAAAATTTTTTTTTTGAAATTTTTTTTTTTGAAATTTTTTTTTTGAAAATTTTTTTTTTTGAAATTTTTTTTTTGAAATTTTTTTTTTGAAAATTTTTTAAATTTATTTTTTTCCAATTTTTTTTTTCAATTTTTTTAAAAATTTTTTTTTATTTTTTTTTCGAAAATTTTTTTTTCGATTTTTTTTTTCAATTTTTTTTTAAATTTTTTTTTTGAAAATTTTTTTTTTTCAATTTTTTTTTTGAAATTTTTTTTTTATTTTTTTTAAATTTTTTTTTAAAAAATTTTTTTTTTTAAATTTTTTTTTTAAAATTTTTTTTTTTTAATTTTTTTTAAATTTTTTTTTTGAAAATTTTTTTTTTCGAAAATTTTTTTTGAAATTTTTTTCCAATTTTTTAAAAAAATTTTTAAATTTTTTTTTTGAATTTTTTTTTTTTTGAAATTTTTTTTTTGAAATTTTTTTTTTCGAAATTTTTTTGAATTTTTTTTCCAATTTTTTTTCCAATTTTTTTTAAATTTTTTTCAAATTTTTTTTTGAAATTTTTTTTTTTGAAATTTTTTTTTCGAAATTTTTTTGAAATTTATTTCCAATTATTTTTTTCCATTTTTTTTTGAAATTTTTTTTTTTTTAATTTTTTTTTTGAAAATTTTTTTTTTTGAAATTTTTTTTTTGAAATTTTTTTTTTGAAAATTTTTTAAATTTATTTTTTTCCAATTTTTTTTTTCAATTTTTTTAAAAATTTTTTAAAATTATTTTTTTGAAATTTTTTTTGAATTTTTTTTTTGAAATTTTTTTTTTTGAAATTTTTTTTTCGAAAATTTTTTTTTCGATTTTTTTTTTCAATTTTTTTTTAAATTTTTTTTTTTTTAATTTTTTTTTTTTAATTTTTTTTAAATTTTTTTTAAATTTTTTTATTGAAAGTTTTTTTTTTTTGAAATTTTTTTTTCGAAAATTTTTTTCTAAATTTTTTTCCAATTTTTTTTTTCAATTTTTTTAAAAATTTTTTAAATTTTTTTTTTGAAATTTTTTTTTTTGAAATTTTTTTTTTTAAATTTTTTTTTTTGAAATTTTTTTTTTCGAAATTTTTTTGAAATTTATTTCCAATTATTTTTTTCCATTTTTTTAAAAATTTTTTGAAATTTTTTTTTTGAAAATTTTTTTTTTTGAAATTTTTTTTTTGAAATTTTTTTTTTCAATTTTTTTTAAAATTTTTTAAAATTATTTTTTTGAAATTTTTTTTGAATTTTTTTTTTGAAATTTTTTTTTTTGAAATTTTTTTTTTGAAATTTTTTTTTTAATTTTTTTTAAATTTTTTTTTCAATTTTTTTAAAATTTTTTTTTTTTAATTTTTTTTAAATTTTTTTTAAATTTTTTTTTTGAAAATTTTTTTTTTGAAATTTTTTTTTTTGAAATTTTTTTTTTGAAAATTTTTTTTTTTGAAATTTTTTTTTTGAAATTTTTTTTTTGAAAATTTTTCAAATTTATTTTTTTCCAATTTTTTTTTTTCAATTTTTTTTAAGATTTTTTAAAATAATTTTTTTGAAATTTTTTTTGAATTTTTTTTTTGAAGTTTTTTTTGAAATTTTTTTTTTGAAATTTTTTTTTGAAATTTTTTTTTTGAAATTTTTTTTTTCGAAAATTTTTTTGAAATTTTTTTCCAATTTTTTTTTTCAATTTTTTTAAATTTTTTTTTGAAATTTTTTTTTTGAAATTTTTTTTTTTTTTTTTTTAATTTTTTTTTGAAAATTTTTTTTTTTCAATTTTTTTTTTGAATTTTTTTTTTCAATTTTTTAAAAATTTTTTTGAAATTTTTTTTCTGAAATTTTTTTTTTGTATTTTTTTTTTGAAATTTTTTTTTTTGAAATTTTTTTTTTCGAAAATTTTTTTAAAATTTTTTTTCAATTTTTTTTTTCAATTTTTTAAAAATTTTTTTTAAATTTTTTTTTTGAAATTTTTTTTTTTGTATTTTTTTTTTGAAATTTTTTTTTTCGAAAATTTTTTTGAAATTTTTTTCCAATTTTTTTTTTCAATTTTTTTAAATTTTTTTTTGAAATTTTTTTTTGAATTTTTTTTTTATTTTTTTTAAATTTTTTTTGAATTTTTTTTTTGAAATTTTTTTTTTTGAAATTTTTTTTTTTGAAATTTTTTTTTTGAAATTTTTTTTTTGAAAATTTTTTTTTGAAATTTTTTTTTTCGAAAATTTTTTTGAAATTTTTTTCCAATTTTTTTTTCAATTTTTTTAAATTTTTTTTTGAAATTTTTTTTTGAATTTTTTTTTTTATTTTTTTTTTATTTTTTTTAATTTTTTTTTGAAAATTTTTTTTTTGAAATTTTTTTTTTTGAAATTTTTTTTTCGAAATTTTTTTGAAATTTATTTCCAATTATTTTTTTCCATTTTTTTAAAAAATTTTTAAAATTTTTTTTTTGAAATTTTTTTTTTTGAAATTTTTTTTTTGAAAATTTTTTTTTTTGAAATTTTTTTTTTGAAATTTTTTTTTTGAAAATTTTTTAAATTTATTTTTTTCCAATTTTTTTTTTCAATTTTTTTAAAATTTTTTTTTTATTTTTTTTTCGAAAATTTTTTTTTCGATTTTTTTTTTCAATTTTTTTTTAAATTTTTTTTTTGAAAATTTTTTTTTTTCAATTTTTTTTTTGAAATTTTTTTTTTATTTTTTTTAAATTTTTTTTTAAAAAATTTTTTTTTTTAAATTTTTTTTTTTAAATTTTTTTTTTTTTAATTTTTTTTAAATTTTTTTTTTGAAAATTTTTTTTTTCGAAAATTTTTTTTGAAATTTTTTTCCAATTTTTTAAAAAAATTTTTAAATTTT
The DNA here is from genome assembly GCA_944452925.2 of Chrysolina oricalcia. Lineage (NCBI taxonomy): Eukaryota > Metazoa > Arthropoda > Insecta > Coleoptera > Chrysomelidae > Chrysolina > Chrysolina oricalcia. Next base: position 31,119,768 of record OX101823.2, on the reverse strand, counting down.
TTTTTTGAATTTTTTTTTTTTTGAAATTTTTTTTTTGAAATTTTTTTTTTCGAAATTTTTTTGAATTTTTTTTCCAATTTTTTTTTCAATTTTTTTTAAATTTTTTTCAAATTTTTTTTTGAAATTTTTTTTTTTGAAATTTTTTTTTCGAAATTTTTTTGAAATTTATTTCCAATTATTTTTTTCCATTTTTTTAAAAATTTTTTAAAATTTTTTTTTTGAAATTTTTTTTTTTTTAATTTTTTTTTTGAAAATTTTTTTTTTTGAAATTTTTTTTTTGAAATTTTTTTTTTGAAAATTTTTTAAATTTATTTTTTTCCAATTTTTTTTTTCAATTTTTTTAAAAATTTTTTAAAATTATTTTTTTGAAATTTTTTTTGAATTTTTTTTTTGAAATTTTTTTTTTTGAAATTTTTTTTTCGAAAATTTTTTTTTCGATTTTTTTTTTCAATTTTTTTTTAAATTTTTTTTTTTTTAATTTTTTTTTTTTAATTTTTTTTAAATTTTTTTTAAATTTTTTTATTGAAAGTTTTTTTTTTGAAATTTTTTTTTCGAAAATTTTTTTTGAAATTTTTTTCCAATTTTTTTTTTCAATTTTTTTAAAAATTTTTTAAATTTTTTTTTTGAAATTTTTTTTTTTGAAATTTTTTTTTTTAAATTTTTTTTTTTGAAATTTTTTTTTTCGAAATTTTTTTGAAATTTATTTCCAATTATTTTTTTCCATTTTTTTAAAAATTTTTTGAAATTTTTTTTTTGAAAATTTTTTTTTTTGAAATTTTTTTTTGAAATTTTTTTTTTCAATTTTTTTTAAAATTTTTTAAAATTATTTTTTTGAAATTTTTTTTGAATTTTTTTTTTGAAATTTTTTTTTTTGAAATTTTTTTTTTGAAATTTTTTTTTTAATTTTTTTTAAATTTTTTTTTCAATTTTTTTAAAATTTTTTTTTTTTTATTTTTTTTAAATTTTTTTTAAATTTTTTTTTTGAAAATTTTTTTTTTGAAATTTTTTTTTTTGAAATTTTTTTTTTGAAAATTTTTTTTTTTGAAATTTTTTTTTTGAAATTTTTTTTTTGAAAATTTTTCAAATTTATTTTTTTCCAATTTTTTTTTTTCAATTTTTTTTAAGATTTTTTAAAATAATTTTTTTGAAATTTTTTTTGAATTTTTTTTTTGAAATTTTTTTTGAAATTTTTTTTTTGAAATTTTTTTTTGAAATTTTTTTTTTGAAATTTTTTTTTTCGAAAATTTTTTTGAAATTTTTTTCCAATTTTTTTTTTCAATTTTTTTAAATTTTTTTTTGAAATTTTTTTTTTGAAATTTTTTTTTTTTTTTTTTTAATTTTTTTTTGAAAATTTTTTTTTTTCAATTTTTTTTTTGAATTTTTTTTTTCAATTTTTTTTTTCAATTTTTTAAAAATTTTTTTGAAATTTTTTTTCTGAAATTTTTTTTTTGTATTTTTTTTTTGAAATTTTTTTTTTTGAAATTTTTTTTTTCGAAAATTTTTTTAAAATTTTTTTTCAATTTTTTTTTTCAATTTTTTAAAAATTTTTTTTAAATTTTTTTTTTGAAATTTTTTTTTTTGTATTTTTTTTTTGAAATTTTTTTTTTCGAAAATTTTTTTGAAATTTTTTTCCAATTTTTTTTTTCAATTTTTTTAAATTTTTTTTTGAAATTTTTTTTTGAATTTTTTTTTTTATTTTTTTTTTTATTTTTTTTAATTTTTTTTTGAAAATTTTTTTTTTGAAATTTTTTTTTTTGAAATTTTTTTTTCGAAATTTTTTTGAAATTTATTTCCAATTATTTTTTTCCATTTTTTTAAAAAATTTTTAAAATTTTTTTTTTGAAATTTTTTTTTTTGAAATTTTTTTTTTGAAAATTTTTTTTTTTGAAATTTTTTTTTTGAAATTTTTTTTTTGAAAATTTTTTAAATTTATTTTTTTCCAATTTTTTTTTTCAATTTTTTTAAAATTTTTTTTTTATTTTTTTTTCGAAAATTTTTTTTTCGATTTTTTTTTTCAATTTTTTTTTAAATTTTTTTTTTGAAAATTTTTTTTTTTCAATTTTTTTTTTGAAATTTTTTTTTAATTTTTTTTAAATTTTTTTTTAAAAAATTTTTTTTTTTAAATTTTTTTTTTAAAATTTTTTTTTTTTTAATTTTTTTTAAATTTTTTTTTTGAAAATTTTTTTTTTCGAAAATTTTTTTTGAAATTTTTTTCCAATTTTTTAAAAAAATTTTTAAATTTTTTTTTTGAATTTTTTTTTTTTTGAAATTTTTTTTTTTGAAATTTTTTTTTTCGAAATTTTTTTGAATTTTTTTTCCAATTTTTTTTTCAATTTTTTTTAAATTTTTTTTAAATTTTTTTTTGAAATTTTTTTTTTTGAAATTTTTTTTTCGAAATTTTTTTGAAATTTATTTCCAATTATTTTTTTCCATTTTTTTAAAAATTTTTTAAAATTTTTTTTTTGAAATTTTTTTTTTTTTAATTTTTTTTTTGAAAATTTTTTTTTTTGAAATTTTTTTTTTGAAATTTTTTTTTTGAAAATTTTTTAAATTTATTTTTTTCCAATTTTTTTTTTCAATTTTTTTAAAAATTTTTTAAAATTATTTTTTTGAAATTTTTTTTGAATTTTTTTTTTGAAATTTTTTTTTTTGAAATTTTTTTTTCGAAAATTTTTTTTTCGATTTTTTTTTTCAATTTTTTTTTAAATTTTTTTTTTTTTAATTTTTTTTTTTTAATTTTTTTTAAATTTTTTTTTAATTTTTTTATTGAAAGTTTTTTTTTTTGAAATTTTTTTTTCGAAAATTTTTTTTGAAATTTTTTTCCAATTTTTTTTTTCAATTTTTTTAAAAATTTTTTAAATTTTTTTTTTGAAATTTTTTTTTTTGAAATTTTTTTTTTTAAATTTTTTTTTTTGAAATTTTTTTTTTCGAAATTTTTTTGAAATTTATTTCCAATTATTTTTTTCCATTTTTTTAAAAATTTTTTGAAATTTTTTTTTTGAAAATTTTTTTTTTTGAAATTTTTTTTTTGAAATTTTTTTTTTCAATTTTTTTTTAAATTTTTTAAAATTATTTTTTTGAAATTTTTTTTGAATTTTTTTTTTGAAATTTTTTTTTTTGAAATTTTTTTTTTGAAATTTTTTTTTTAATTTTTTTTAAATTTTTTTTTCAATTTTTTTAAAATTTTTTTTTTTTAATTTTTTTTAAATTTTTTTTAAATTTTTTTTTTGAAAATTTTTTTTTTGAAATTTTTTTTTTTGAAATTTTTTTTTTGAAAATTTTTTTTTTTGAAATTTTTTTTTTGAAATTTTTTTTTTGAAAATTTTTCAAATTTATTTTTTTCCAATTTTTTTTTTTCAATTTTTTTTAAAATTTTTTAAAATAATTTTTTTGAAATTTTTTTTGAATTTTTTTTTTGAAATTTTTTTTGAAATTTTTTTTTTGAAATTTTTTTTTGAAATTTTTTTTTTGAAATTTTTTTTTTCGAAAATTTTTTTGAAATTTTTTTCCAATTTTTTTTTTCAATTTTTTTAAATTTTTTTTTGAAATTTTTTTTTTTGAAATTTTTTTTTTTTGAAATTTTTTTTTTTGAAATTTTTTTTTTCGAAATTTTTTTGAATTCTTTTTCCAATTTTTTTTTCAATTTTTTTTATATTTTTTTTAAATTTTTTTTTTGAAATTTTTTTTTGTATTTTTTTTTGAAATTTTTTTTTTTTAAATTTTTTTTTCGATTTTTTTTTTCAATTTTTTTTTTAATTTTTTTTTTCAATTTTTTAAAAAATTTTTTAAATTTTTTTTTTGAAATTTTTTTTTTTGAAATTTTTTTTTTTGAAATTTTTTTTTTCGAAATTTTTTTTCCAATTTTTTTTTCAATTTTTTTTAAATTTTTTTGAAATTTTTTTTTTGAAATTTTTTTTTTTGTATTTTTTTTTTTGAAATTTTTTTTTTTGAAATTTTTTTTTTCGAAATTTTTTTGAATTTTTTTCCAATTTTTTTTTCAATTTTTTTTAAATTTTTTAAAATTATTTTTTTGAAATTTTTTTTGAATTTTTTTTTTGAAATTTTTTTTTTTGAAATTTTTTTTTTGAAATTTTTTTTGAATTTTTTTTTTGAAATTTTTTTTTTTGAAATTTTTTTTTTGAAATTTTTTTTTTGAAAATTTTTTTTTGAAATTTTTTTTTTCGAAAATTTTTTTGAAATTTTTTTCCAATTTTTTTTTTCAATTTTTTTAAATTTTTTTTTGAAATTTTTTTTTGAATTTTTTTTTTTATTTTTTTTTTTATTTTTTTAAATTTTTTTTTGAAAATTTTGTTTTTGAAATTTTTTTTTTCGAAAATTTTTTTTAAATTTTTTTTTTGAAATTTTTTTTTTTGAAATTTTTTTTTCGAAATTTTTTTGAAATTTATTTCCAATTATTTTTTTCCATTTTTTTAAAAAATTTTTAAAATTTTTTTTTTGAAATTTTTTTTTTTGAAATTTTTTTTTTGAAAATTTTTTTTTTTGAAATTTTTTTTTTGAAATTTTTTTTTTGAAAATTTTTTAAATTTATTTTTTTCCAATTTTTTTTTTTCAATTTTTTTTAAGATTTTTTAAAATAATTTTTTTGAAATTTTTTTTGAATTTTTTTTTTGAAGTTTTTTTTGAAATTTTTTTTTTGAAATTTTTTTTTGAAATTTTTTTTTTGAAATTTTTTTTTTCGAAAATTTTTTTCCAATTTTTTTTTTCAAAATTAAATTTTTTTTTGAAATTTTTTTTTTGAAATTTTTTTTTTTTTTTTTTTAATTTTTTTTTGAAAATTTTTTTTTTTCAATTTTTTTTTTGAATTTTTTTTTTCAATTTTTTAAAAATTTTTTTGAAATTTTTTTTCTGAAATTTTTTTTTTGTATTTTTTTTTTGAAATTTTTTTTTTTGAAATTTTTTTTTTCGAAAATTTTTTTAAAATTTTTTTTCAATTTTTTTTTTCAATTTTTTAAAAATTTTTTTTAAATTTTTTTTTTGAAATTTTTTTTTTTGTATTTTTTTTTTGAAATTTTTTTTTTCGAAAATTTTTTTGAAATTTTTTTCCAATTTTTTTTTTCAATTTTTTTAAATTTTTTTTTGAAATTTTTTTTTGAATTTTTTTTTTATTTTTTTTAAATTTTTTTTGAATTTTTTTTTTGAAAATTTTTTTTTTTGAAATTTTTTTTTTGAAATTTTTTTTTTGAAAATTTTTTAAATTTATTTTTTTCCAATTTTTTTTTTCAATTTTTTTAAAATTTTTTTTTTATTTTTTTTTCGAAAATTTTTTTTTCGATTTTTTTTTTCAATTTTTTTTTAAATTTTTTTTTTGAAAATTTTTTTTTTTCAATTTTTTTTTTGAAATTTTTTTTTTATTTTTTTTAAATTTTTTTTTAAAAAATTTTTTTTTTTAAATTTTTTTTTTTAAATTTTTTTTTTTTTAATTTTTTTTAAATTTTTTTTTTGAAAATTTTTTTTTTCGAAAATTTTTTTTGAAATTTTTTTCCAATTTTTTAAAAAAATTTTTAAATTTTTTTTTTGAATTTTTTTTTTTTTGAAATTTTTTTTTTTGAAATTTTTTTTTTCGAAATTTTTTTGAATTTTTTTTCCAATTTTTTTTTCAATTTTTTTTAAATTTTTTTTAAATTTTTTTTTGAAATTTTTTTTTTTGAAATTTTTTTTTCGAAATTTTTTTGAAATTTATTTCCAATTATTTTTTTCCATTTTTTTAAAAATTTTTTAAAATTTTTTTTTTGAAATTTTTTTTTTTTTAATTTTTTTTTTGAAAATTTTTTTTTTTGAAATTTTTTTTTTGAAATTTTTTTTTTGAAAATTTTTTAAATTTATTTTTTTCCAATTTTTTTTTTCAATTTTTTTAAAAATTTTTTAAAATTATTTTTTTGAAATTTTTTTTGAATTTTTTTTTTGAAATTTTTTTTTTTGAAATTTTTTTTTCGAAAATTTTTTTTGAAATTTTTTTCCAATTTTTTTTTTCAATTTTTTTAAAAATTTTTTAAATTTTTTTTTTGAAATTTTTTTTTTTGAAATTTTTTTTTTTAAATTTTTTTTTTTGAAATTTTTTTTTTCGAAATTTTTTTGAAATTTATTTCCAATTATTTTTTTCCATTTTTTTAAAAATTTTTTGAAATTTTTTTTTTGAAAATTTTTTTTTTTGAAATTTTTTTTTTGAAATTTTTTTTTTCAATTTTTTTTAAAATTTTTTAAAATTATTTTTTTGAAATTTTTTTTGAATTTTTTTTTTGAAATTTTTTTTTTTGAAATTTTTTTTTTGAAATTTTTTTTTTAATTTTTTTTAAATTTTTTTTTCAATTTTTTTAAAATTTTTTTTTTTTAATTTTTTTTAAATTTTTTTTAAATTTTTTTTTTGAAAATTTTTTTTTTGAAATTTTTTTTTTTGAAATTTTTTTTTTGAAAATTTTTTTTTTTGAAATTTTTTTTTTGAAATTTTTTTTTTGAAAATTTTTCAAATTTATTTTTTTCCAATTTTTTTTTTTCAATTTTTTTTAAAATTTTTTAAAATAATTTTTTTGAAATTTTTTTTGAATTTTTTTTTTGAAATTTTTTTTGAAATTTTTTTTTTGAAATTTTTTTTTGAAATTTTTTTTTTGAAATTTTTTTTTTCGAAAATTTTTTTGAAATTTTTTTCCAATTTTTTTTTTCAATTTTTTTAAATTTTTTTTTGAAATTTTTTTTTTTGAAATTTTTTTTTTTTGAAATTTTTTTTTTTGAAATTTTTTTTTTCGAAATTTTTTTGAATTCTTTTTCCAATTTTTTTTTCAATTTTTTTTATATTTTTTTTAAATTTTTTTTTTGAAATTTTTTTTTGTATTTTTTTTTGAAATTTTTTTTTTTTAAATTTTTTTTTCGATTTTTTTTTTCAATTTTTTTTTTAATTTTTTTTTTCAATTTTTTAAAAAATTTTTTAAATTTTTTTTTTGAAATTTTTTTTTTTGAAATTTTTTTTTTTGAAATTTTTTTTTTCGAAATTTTTTTTCCAATTTTTTTTTCAATTTTTTTTAAATTTTTTTGAAATTTTTTTTTTGAAATTTTTTTTTTTGTATTTTTTTTTTTGAAATTTTTTTTTTTGAAATTTTTTTTTTCGAAATTTTTTTGAATTTTTTTCCAATTTTTTTTTCAATTTTTTTTAAATTTTTTAAAATTATTTTTTTGAAATTTTTTTTGAATTTTTTTTTTGAAATTTTTTTTTTTGAAATTTTTTTTTTGAAATTTTTTTTGAATTTTTTTTTTGAAATTTTTTTTTTTGAAATTTTTTTTTTGAAATTTTTTTTTTGAAAATTTTTTTTTGAAATTTTTTTTTTCGAAAATTTTTTTGAAATTTTTTTCCAATTTTTTTTTTCAATTTTTTTAAATTTTTTTTTGAAATTTTTTTTTGAATTTTTTTTTTTATTTTTTTTTTTATTTTTTTAAATTTTTTTTTGAAAATTTTGTTTTTGAAATTTTTTTTTTCGAAAATTTTTTTTAAATTTTTTTTTTGAAATTTTTTTTTTTGAAATTTTTTTTTCGAAATTTTTTTGAAATTTATTTCCAATTATTTTTTTCCATTTTTTTAAAAAATTTTTAAAATTTTTTTTTTGAAATTTTTTTTTTTGAAATTTTTTTTTTGAAAATTTTTTTTTTTGAAATTTTTTTTTTGAAATTTTTTTTTTGAAAATTTTTTAAATTTATTTTTTTCCAATTTTTTTTTTTCAATTTTTTTTAAGATTTTTTAAAATAATTTTTTTGAAATTTTTTTTGAATTTTTTTTTTGAAGTTTTTTTTGAAATTTTTTTTTTGAAATTTTTTTTTGAAATTTTTTTTTTGAAATTTTTTTTTTCGAAAATTTTTTTGAAATTTTTTTCCAATTTTTTTTTTCAATTTTTTTAAATTTTTTTTTGAAATTTTTTTTTTGAAATTTTTTTTTTTTTTTTTTTAATTTTTTTTTGAAAATTTTTTTTTTTCAATTTTTTTTTTGAATTTTTTTTTTCAATTTTTTAAAAATTTTTTTGAAATTTTTTTTCTGAAATTTTTTTTTTCGAAAATTTTTTTAAAATTTTTTTTCAATTTTTTTTTTCAATTTTTTAAAAATTTTTTTTAAATTTTTTTTTTGAAATTTTTTTTTTTGTATTTTTTTTTTGAAATTTTTTTTTTCGAAAATTTTTTTGAAATTTTTTTCCAATTTTTTTTTTCAATTTTTTTAAATTTTTTTTTGAAATTTTTTTTTGAATTTTTTTTTTATTTTTTTTAAATTTTTTTTGAATTTTTTTTTTGAATTTTTTTTTTTTGAAATTTTTTTTTTTGAAATTTTTTTTTTGAAATTTTTTTTTTGAAAATTTTTTTTTGAAATTTTTTTTTTCGAAAATTTTTTTGAAATTTTTTTCCAATTTTTTTTTCAATTTTTTTAAATTTTTTTTTGAAATTTTTTTTTGAATTTTTTTTTTTATTTTTTTTTTTATTTTTTTTAATTTTTTTTTGAAAATTTTTTTTTTGAAATTTTTTTTTTTGAAATTTTTTTTTCGAAATTTTTTTGAAATTTATTTCCAATTATTTTTTTCCATTTTTTTAAAAAATTTTTAAAATTTTTTTTTTGAAATTTTTTTTTTTGAAATTTTTTTTTTGAAAATTTTTTTTTTTGAAATTTTTTTTTTGAAATTTTTTTTTTGAAAATTTTTTAAATTTATTTTTTTCCAATTTTTTTTTTCAATTTTTTTAAAATTTTTTTTTTATTTTTTTTTCGAAAATTTTTTTTTCGATTTTTTTTTTCAATTTTTTTTTAAATTTTTTTTTTGAAAATTTTTTTTTTTCAATTTTTTTTTTGAAATTTTTTTTTTATTTTTTTTAAATTTTTTTTTAAAAAATTTTTTTTTTTAAATTTTTTTTTTTAAATTTTTTTTTTTTTAATTTTTTTTAAATTTTTTTTTTGAAAATTTTTTTTTTCGAAAATTTTTTTTGAAATTTTTTTCCAATTTTTTAAAAAAATTTTTAAATTTTTTTTTTGAATTTTTTTTTTTTTGAAATTTTTTTTTTGAAATTTTTTTTTTCGAAATTTTTTTGAATTTTTTTTCCAATTTTTTTTTCAATTTTTTTTAAATTTTTTTCAAATTTTTTTTTGAAATTTTTTTTTTTGAAATTTTTTTTTCGAAATTTTTTTGAAATTTATTTCCAATTATTTTTTTCCATTTTTTTAAAAATTTTTTAAAATTTTTTTTTTGAAATTTTTTTTTTTTTAATTTTTTTTTTGAAAATTTTTTTTTTTGAAATTTTTTTTTTGAAATTTTTTTTTTGAAAATTTTTTAAATTTATTTTTTTCCAATTTTTTTTTTCAATTTTTTTAAAAATTTTTTAAAATTATTTTTTTGAAATTTTTTTTGAATTTTTTTTTTGAAATTTTTTTTTTTGAAATTTTTTTTTCGAAAATTTTTTTTTCGATTTTTTTTTTCAATTTTTTTTTAAATTTTTTTTTTTTTAATTTTTTTTTTTTAATTTTTTTTAAATTTTTTTTAAATTTTTTTATTGAAAGTTTTTTTTTTGAAATTTTTTTTTCGAAAATTTTTTTTGAAATTTTTTTCCAATTTTTTTTTTCAATTTTTTTAAAAATTTTTTAAATTTTTTTTTTGAAATTTTTTTTTTTGAAATTTTTTTTTTTAAATTTTTTTTTTTGAAATTTTTTTTTTCGAAATTTTTTTGAAATTTATTTCCAATTATTTTTTTCCATTTTTTTAAAAATTTTTTGAAATTTTTTTTTTGAAAATTTTTTTTTTTGAAATTTTTTTTTTGAAATTTTTTTTTTCAATTTTTTTTAAAATTTTTTAAAATTATTTTTTTGAAATTTTTTTTGAATTTTTTTTTTGAATTTTTTTTTTTGAAATTTTTTTTTTGAAATTTTTTTTTTAATTTTTTTTAAATTTTTTTTTCAATTTTTTTAAAATTTTTTTTTTTTTATTTTTTTTAAATTTTTTTTAAATTTTTTTTTTGAAAATTTTTTTTTTGAAATTTTTTTTTTTGAAATTTTTTTTTTGAAAATTTTTTTTTTGAAATTTTTTTTTTGAAATTTTTTTTTTGAAAATTTTTCAAATTTATTTTTTTCCAATTTTTTTTTTTCAATTTTTTTTAAGATTTTTTAAAATAATTTTTTTGAAATTTTTTTTGAATTTTTTTTTTGAAATTTTTTTTGAAATTTTTTTTTTGAAATTTTTTTTTGAAATTTTTTTTTTGAAATTTTTTTTTTCGAAAATTTTTTTGAAATTTTTTTCCAATTTTTTTTTTCAATTTTTTTAAATTTTTTTTTGAAATTTTTTTTTTGAAATTTTTTTTTTTTTTTTTTTAATTTTTTTTTGAAAATTTTTTTTTTTCAATTTTTTTTTTGAATTTTTTTTTTCAATTTTTTTTTTCAATTTTTTAAAAATTTTTTTGAAATTTTTTTTCTGAAATTTTTTTTTTGTATTTTTTTTTTGAAATTTTTTTTTTTGAAATTTTTTTTTTCGAAAATTTTTTTAAAATTTTTTTTCAATTTTTTTTTTCAATTTTTTAAAAATTTTTTTTAAATTTTTTTTTTGAAATTTTTTTTTTTGTATTTTTTTTTTGAAACTTTTTTTTTCGAAAATTTTTTTGAAATTTTTTTCCAATTTTTTTTTTCAATTTTTTTAAATTTTTTTTTGAAATTTTTTTTTGAATTTTTTTTTTTATTTTTTTTTTTATTTTTTTTAATTTTTTTTTGAAAATTTTTTTTTTGAAATTTTTTTTTTTGAAATTTTTTTTTCGAAATTTTTTTGAAATTTATTTCCAATTATTTTTTTCCATTTTTTTAAAAAATTTTTAAAATTTTTTTTTTGAAATTTTTTTTTTTGAAATTTTTTTTTTGAAAATTTTTTTTTTTGAAATTTTTTTTTTGAAATTTTTTTTTTGAAAATTTTTTAAATTTATTTTTTTCCAATTTTTTTTTTCAATTTTTTTAAAATTTTTTTTTTATTTTTTTTTCGAAAATTTTTTTTTCGATTTTTTTTTTCAATTTTTTTTTAAATTTTTTTTTTGAAAATTTTTTTTTTCAATTTTTTTTTTGAAATTTTTTTTTTATTTTTTTTAAATTTTTTTTTAAAAAATTTTTTTTTTTAAATTTTTTTTTTTTAATTTTTTTTTTTTTAATTTTTTTTAAATTTTTTTTTTGAAAATTTTTTTTTTCGAAAATTTTTTTTGAAATTTTTTTCCAATTTTTTAAAAAAAATTTTAAATTTTTTTTTTGAATTTTTTTTTTTTTGAAATTTTTTTTTTTGAAATTTTTTTTTTCGAAATTTTTTTGAATTTTTTTTCCAATTTTTTTTTCAATTTTTTTTAAATTTTTTTTAAATTTTTTTTTGAAATTTTTTTTTTTGAAATTTTTTTTTCGAAATTTTTTTGAAATTTATTTCCAATTATTTTTTTCCATTTTTTTAAAAATTTTTTAAAATTTTTTTTTTGAAATTTTTTTTTTTTTAATTTTTTTTTTGAAAATTTTTTTTTTTGAAATTTTTTTTTTGAAATTTTTTTTTTGAAAATTTTTTAAATTTATTTTTTTCCAATTTTTTTTTTCAATTTTTTTAAAAATTTTTTAAAATTATTTTTTTGAAATTTTTTTTGAATTTTTTTTTTGAAATTTTTTTTTTTGAAATTTTTTTTTCGAAAATTTTTTTTTCGATTTTTTTTTTCAATTTTTTTTTAAATTTTTTTTTTTTTAATTTTTTTTTTTTAATTTTTTTTAAATTTTTTTTAAATTTTTTTATTGAAAGTTTTTTTTTTTGAAATTTTTTTTTCGAAAATTTTTTTTGAAATTTTTTTCCAATTTTTTTTTTCAATTTTTTTAAAAATTTTTTAAATTTTTTTTTTGAAATTTTTTTTTTTGAAATTTTTTTTTTTAAATTTTTTTTTTTGAAATTTTTTTTTTCGAAATTTTTTTGAAATTTATTTCCAATTATTTTTTTCCATTTTTTTAAAAATTTTTTGAAATTTTTTTTTTGAAAATTTTTTTTTTTGAAATTTTTTTTTTGAAATTTTTTTTTTCAATTTTTTTTAAAATTTTTTAAAATTATTTTTTTGAAATTTTTTTTGAATTTTTTTTTTGAAATTTTTTTTTTTGAAATTTTTTTTTTGAAATTTTTTTTTTAATTTTTTTTAAATTTTTTTTTCAATTTTTTTAAAATTTTTTTTTTTTAATTTTTTTTAAATTTTTTTTAAATTTTTTTTTTGAAAATTTTTTTTTTGAAATTTTTTTTTTTGAAATTTTTTTTTTGAAAATTTTTTTTTTTGAAATTTTTTTTTTGAAATTTTTTTTTTGAAAATTTTTCAAATTTATTTTTTTCCAATTTTTTTTTTTCAATTTTTTTTAAAATTTTTTAAAATAATTTTTTTGAAATTTTTTTTGAATTTTTTTTTTGAAATTTTTTTTGAAATTTTTTTTTTGAAATTTTTTTTTGAAATTTTTTTTTTGAAATTTTTTTTTTCGAAAATTTTTTTGAAATTTTTTTCCAATTTTTTTTTTCAATTTTTTTAAATTTTTTTTTGAAATTTTTTTTTTTGAAATTTTTTTTTTTTGAAATTTTTTTTTTTGAAATTTTTTTTTTCGAAATTTTTTTGAATTCTTTTTCCAATTTTTTTTTCAATTTTTTTTATATTTTTTTTAAATTTTTTTTTTGAAATTTTTTTTTGTATTTTTTTTTGAAATTTTTTTTTTTTTAATTTTTTTTTCGATTTTTTTTTTCAATTTTTTTTTAAATTTTTTTTTTCAATTTTTTAAAAAATTTTTTAAATTTT
>OX101823.2:31094470-31101970 GCA_944452925.2 Chrysolina oricalcia | reverse complement strand
AATTTTTTTTTTTTGAAATTTTTTTTTTGAAATTTTTTTTTTCGAAATTTTTTTGAATTTTTTTTCCAATTTTTTTTTCAATTTTTTTAAATTTTTTTTAAATTTTTTTTTGAAATTTTTTTTTTTGAAATTTTTTATTCGAAATTTTTTTGAAATTTATTTCCAATTATTTTTTTCCATTTTTTTAAAAATTTTTTAAAATTTTTTTTTTGAAATTTTTTTTTTTTAAATTTTTTTTTTGAAAATTTTTTTTTTTGAAATTTTTTTTTTGAAATTTTTTTTTTGAAAATTTTTTAAATTTATTTTTTTCCAATTTTTTTTTTCAATTTTTTTAAAAAAATTTTAAAATTATTTTTTTGAAATTTTTTTTGAATTTTTTTTTTGAAATTTTTTTTTTTGAAATTTTTTTTTCGAAAAATTTTTTTTCGATTTTTTTTTTCAATTTTTTTTTTCAATTTTTTTTTAAATTTTTTTTTTTTAAATTTTTTTTTTTTAATTTTTTTAAAATTTTTTTTAAATTTTTTTATTGAAAGTTTTTTTTTTGAAATTTTTTTTTTCGAAAATTTTTTTTGAAATTTTTTTCCAATTTTTTTTTTCAATTTTTTTAAAAATTTTTTAAATTTTTTTTTTGAAATTTTTTTTTTAATTTTTTTTAAATTTTTTTTTCAATTTTTTTAAAATTTTTTTTTTTTTTATTTTTTTTAAATTTTTTTGAAATTTTTTTTTTGAAAATTTTTTTTTTGAAATTTTTTTTTTTTAAATTTTTTTTTTTGAAATTTTTTTTTTCGAAATTTTTTTGAAATTTATTTCCAATTATTTTTTTCCATTTTTTTAAAAATTTTTTGAAATTTTTTTTTTGAAAATTTTTTTTTTTGAAATTTTTTTTTTGAAATTTTCTTTTTCAATTTTATTTAAAATTTTTTTGAAATTATTTTTTTGAAATTTTTTTTGAATTTTTTTTTTGAAATTTTTTTTTTTGAAATTTTTTTTTTGAAATTTTTTTTTTAATTTTTTTTAAATTTTTTTTTTAATTTTTTTAAAATTTTTTTTTTTTTTTTTTTTTTTAAATTTTTTTGAAATTTTTTTTTTGAAATTTTTTTTTTGAAATTTTTTTTTTGAAAATTTTTTAAATTTATTTTTTTCCAATTTTTTTTTTCAATTTTTTTAAAAAATTTTTAAAATTATTTTTTTGAAATTTTTTTTGAATTTTTTTTTTGAATTTTTTTTTTTGAAATTTTTTTTTCGAAAATTTTTTTTTCGATTTTTTTTTTCAATTTTTTTTTTCAATTTTTTTTTAAATTTTTTTTTTTTAAATTTTTTTTTTTTAATTTTTTTTTAAATTTTTTTTTAATTTTTTTATTGAAAGTTTTTTTTTTGAAATTTTTTTTTTCGAAAATTTTTTTTGAAATTTTTTTCCAATTTTTTTTTTCAATTTTTTTAAAAATTTTTTAAATTTTTTTTTTGAAATTTTTTTTTTTGAAATTTTTTTTTTTTAAATTTTTTTTTTTGAAATTTTTTTTTTCGAAATTTTTTTGAAATTTATTTCCAATTATTTTTTTCCATTTTTTAAAAAATTTTTTGAAATTTTTTTTTTGAAAATTTTTTTTTTTGAAATTTTTTTTTTGAAATTTTCTTTTTCAATTTTTTTTAAAATTTTTTAAAATTATTTTTTTGAAATTTTTTTTGAATTTTTTTTTAGAAATTTTTTTTTTTGAAATTTTTTTTTTGAAATTTTTTTTTTAATTTTTTTTAAATTTTTTTTTCAATTTTTTTAAAATTTTTTTTTTTTTATTTTTTTTAAATTTTTTTGAAATTTTTTTTTTGAAAATTTTTTTTTTGAAATTTTTTTTTTTGAAATTTTTTTTTTGAAAATTTTTTTTTTGAAATTTTTTTTTGAATTTTTTTTAAAAATTTTTTTAAAATTTTTTTTTTTTTATTTTTTTTAAATTTTTTTTTTGAAAATTTTTTTTTTGAAAATTTTTTTTTTGAAAATTTTTTTTGAAATTTTTTTCCAATTTTTTTTAAAATTTTTTTTAAATTTTTTTTTTGAAATTTTTTTTTTGAAATTTTTTTTTTCGAAATTTTTTTTTTCAATTTTTTTTAAAATTTTTTTTTAAATTTTTTTAAAATTTTTTTTAAATTTTTTTTTTGAAAATTTTTTTTTTGAAATTTTTTTTTTCGAAAATTTTTTTGAAATTTTTTTCCAATTTTTTTTTCAATTTTTTTAAATTTTTTTTTGAAATTTTTTTTTTTTGAAATTTTTTTTTTTGAAATTTTTTTTTTATTTTTTTTTTTGAAAATTTTTTTTTTTCAATTTTTTTTTTGAATTTTTTTTTAAATTTTTTTTTTTAAATTTTTTTTAAATTTTTTTTTTGAAAATTTTTTTTTTGAAATTTTTTTTTTCGAAAATTTTTTTTGAAATTTTTTTCCAATTTTTTTTTCAATTTTTTTAAAATTTTTTTAAAATTTTTTTTTGAAAATTTTTTTTAAATTTTTATTTTGAAAATTTTTTTTTTCAATTTTTTTTTTGAAATTTTTTTTTTTTGAAATTTTTTTTTTTGAAATTTTTTTTTTCGAAATTTTTTTTTCGAATTTTTTTTTCAATTTTTTTTAAAATTTTTTTTTTTTAATTTTTTTTAAATTTTTTTTTGAAATTTTTTTTTTCTAAAATTTTTTTGAATTTTTTTTTTGAAAATTTTTTTTTTTGAAATTTTTTTTTTGAAAATTTTTTTTTTTGAAATTTTTTTTTTGAAATTTTTTTTTGAAATTTTTTTTTTCGAAAATTTTTTTGAAATTTTTTTCCAATTTTTTTTTTTGAAATTTTTTAAAAATTTTTTTGAAATTTTTTTTTTTGAAATTTTTTTTTTCGAAAATTTTTTTTTTCAATTTTTCAAAAAATTTTTTAAATTTTTTTTTGAAAATTTTTTTTTTGAAATTTTTTTTTTCGAAAATTTTTTGAAATTTTTTTCCAATTTTTTTTTTCAATTTTTTTAAATTTTTTTTTGAAATTTTTTTTTTTTGAAATTTTTTTTTTTGAAATTTTTTTTTCGAAAATTTTTTTTTCGATTTTTTTTTTCAATTTTTTTTTAAATTTTTTTTTTGAAAATTTTTTTTTGAAATTTTTTTTTTGAAATTTTTTTTTTTTTTTTTTAATTTTTTTTTGAAAATTTTTTTTTTTCAATTTTTTTTTTGAATTTTTTTTTTCAATTTTTTTTTTCAATTTTTTAAAAATTTTTTTGAAATTTTTTTTCTGAAATTTTTTTTTTGTATTTTTTTTTTGAAATTTTTTTTTTGAAATTTTTTTTTTCGAAAATTTTTTTAAAATTTTTTTCCAATTTTTTTTTTCAATTTTTTAAAAAAATTTTTTAAATTTTTTTTTTGAAATTTTTTTTTTGTATTTTTTTTTGAAATTTTTTTTTTCGAAAATTTTTTTGAAATTTTTTTTTAAATTCTTTTTTCAATTTTTTTAAAATTTTTTTAAAAATTTTTTTTGAAAATTTTTTTTTTTGAAATTTTTTAAAAATTTTTTTGAAATTTTTTTTTTTGAAATTTTTTTTTTGAAATTTTTTTTCAATTTTTTTAAAAATTTTTTTTTTTTTATTTTTTTTAAATTTTTTTTTGAAAATTTTTTTTTTGAAATTTTTTTAAATTTTTTTTTGAAATTTTTTTTTGAATTTTTTTTTTTATTTTTTTTAAATTTTTTTTTTTGAAAATTTTTTTTTTGAAATTTTTTTTCAATTTTTTTGAAATTTTTTTTTTTTTTATTTTTTTTAAATTTTTTTTTGAAAATTTTTTTTTTGAAATTTTTTTTAAATTTTTTTTTTGAAATTTTTTTTTTGAAAATTTTTTTTTTGAAATTTTTTTTTTCGAAAATTTTTTTGAAATTTTTTTCCAATTTTTTTTTCAATTTTTTTAAATTTTTTTTTGAAATTTTTTTTTTTTAAATTTTTTTTTTTGAAATTTTTTTTTTATTTTTTTTTTTGAAAATTTTTTTTTTTCAATTTTTTTTTTGAATTTTTTTTTAAATTTCTTTTTTTTAATTTTTTTTAAATTTTTTTTTTGAAAATTTTTTTTTTGAAATTTTTTTTTTCGAAAATTTTTTTTTTCAATTTTTCAAAAAATTTTTTAAATTTTTTTTTGAAAATTTTTTTTTTGAAATTTTTTTTTTCGAAAATTTTTTGAAATTTTTTTCCAATTTTTTTTTTCAATTTTTTTAAATTTTTTTTTGAAATTTTTTTTTTTTGAAATTTTTTTTTTTGAAATTTTTTTTTCGAAAATTTTTTTTTCGATTTTTTTTTTCAATTTTTTTTTAAATTTTTTTTTTGAAAATTTTTTTTTGAAATTTTTTTTTTGAAATTTTTTTTTTTTTTTTTTAATTTTTTTTTGAAAATTTTTTTTTTTCAATTTTTTTTTTGAATTTTTTTTTTCAATTTTTTTTTTCAATTTTTTAAAAATTTTTTTGAAATTTTTTTTCTGAAATTTTTTTTTTGTATTTTTTTTTTGAAATTTTTTTTTTTGAAATTTTTTTTTTCGAAAATTTTTTTAAAATTTTTTTCCAATTTTTTTTTTCAATTTTTTAAAAAAATTTTTTAAATTTTTTTTTTGAAATTTTTTTTTTGTATTTTTTTTTGAAATTTTTTTTTTCGAAAATTTTTTTGAAATTTTTTTTTAAATTCTTTTTTCAATTTTTTTAAAATTTTTTTAAAAATTTTTTTTGAAAATTTTTTTTTTTGAAATTTTTTAAAAATTTTTTTGAAATTTTTTTTTTTGAAATTTTTTAAAAATTTTTTTGAAATTTTTTTTTTCGAAAATTTTTTTGAAATTTTTTTCCAATTTTTTTTTGAAATTTTTTTTTGAATTTTTTTTTAATTTTTTTTAAATTTTTTTTTTGAAAATTTTTTTTTTGAAATTTTTTTTCAATTTTTTTAAAAATTTTTTTTTTTTTATTTTTTTTAAATTTTTTTTTGAAAATTTTTTTTTTGAAATTTTTTTAAATTTTTTTTTGAAATTTTTTTTTGAATTTTTTTTTTTATTTTTTTTAAATTTTTTTTTTTGAAAATTTTTTTTTTGAAATTTTTTTTCAATTTTTTTGAAATTTTTTTTTTTTTTATTTTTTTTAAATTTTTTTTTGAAAATTTTTTTTTTGAAATTTTTTTTAAATTTTTTTTTTGAAATTTTTTTTTTGAAAATTTTTTTTTTGAAATTTTTTTTTTCGAAAATTTTTTTGAAATTTTTTTCCAATTTTTTTTTCAATTTTTTTAAATTTTTTTTTGAAATTTTTTTTTTTTAAATTTTTTTTTTTGAAATTTTTTTTTTATTTTTTTTTTTGAAAATTTTTTTTTTTCAATTTTTTTTTTGAATTTTTTTTTAAATTTCTTTTTTTTAATTTTTTTTAAATTTTTTTTTTGAAAATTTTTTTTTTGAAATTTTTTTTTTCGAAAATTTTTTTTGAAATTTTTTTCCAATTTTTTTTTCAATTTTTTTAAAATTTTTTTAAAATTTTTTTTTGAAAATTTTTTTTAAATTTTTATTTTGAAAATTTTTTTTTTCAATTTTTTTTTTGAAATTTTTTTTTTTTGAAATTTTTTTTTTTGAAATTTTTTTTTTCGAAATTTTTTTTTCGAATTTTTTTTTCATTTTTTTTTAAAATTTTTTTTTTTAATTTTTTTTAAATTTTTTTTTGAAATTTTTTTTTTCTAAAATTTTTTTGAATTTTTTTTTTGAAAATTTTTTTTTTTGAAATTTTTTTTTTTGAAAATTTTTTTTTTTGAAATTTTTTTTTTGAAATTTTTTTTTGAAATTTTTTTTTTCGAAAATTTTTTTGAAATTTTTTTCCAATTTTTTTTTTTGAAATTTTTTAAAAATTTTTTTGAAATTTTTTTTTTTGAAATTTTTTTTTTCGAAAATTTTTTTTTTCAATTTTTCAAAAAATTTTTTAAATTTTTTTTTGAAAATTTTTTTTTTGAAATTTTTTTTTTCGAAAATTTTTTGAAATTTTTTTCCAATTTTTTTTTTCAATTTTTTTAAATTTTTTTTTGAAATTTTTTTTTTTTGAAATTTTTTTTTTTGAAATTTTTTTTTCGAAAATTTTTTTTTCGATTTTTTTTTTCAATTTTTTTTTAAATTTTTTTTTTGAAAATTTTTTTTTGAAATTTTTTTTTTGAAATTTTTTTTTTTTTTTTTTAATTTTTTTTTGAAAATTTTTTTTTTTCAATTTTTTTTTTGAATTTTTTTTTTCAATTTTTTTTTTCAATTTTTTAAAAATTTTTTTGAAATTTTTTTTCTGAAATTTTTTTTTTGTATTTTTTTTTTGAAATTTTTTTTTTTGAAATTTTTTTTTTCGAAAATTTTTTTAAAATTTTTTTCCAATTTTTTTTTTCAATTTTTTAAAAAAATTTTTTAAATTTTTTTTTTGAAATTTTTTTTTTGTATTTTTTTTTGAAATTTTTTTTTTCGAAAATTTTTTTGAAATTTTTTTTTAAATTCTTTTTTCAATTTTTTTAAAATTTTTTTAAAAATTTTTTTTGAAAATTTTTTTTTTTGAAATTTTTTAAAAATTTTTTTGAAATTTTTTTTTTTGAAATTTTTTAAAAATTTTTTTGAAATTTTTTTTTTCGAAAATTTTTTTGAAATTTTTTTCCAATTTTTTTTTTCAATTTTTTTAAATTTTTTTTCGAAATTTTTTTTTGAATTTTTTTTTTATTTTTTTTAAATTTTTTTTTGAAAATTTTTTTTTTGAAAATTTTTTTTTGAAATTTTTTTTTTGAAATTTTTTTTTTTTTTTTTTAATTTTTTTTTGAAAATTTTTTTTTTTCAATTTTTTTTTTGAATTTTTTTTTTCAATTTTTTTTTTCAATTTTTTAAAAATTTTTTTGAAATTTTTTTTTTGAAATTTTTTTTTTGTATTTTTTTTTGAAATTTTTTTTTTCGAAAATTTTTTTGAAATTTTTTTTTAAATTCTTTTTTCAATTTTTTTAAAATTTTTTTAAAAATTTTTTTTGAAAATTTTTTTTTTTGAAATTTTTTAAAAATTTTTTTGAAATTTTTTTTTTTGAAATTTTTTAAAAATTTTTTTGAAATTTTTTTTTTCGAAAATTTTTTTGAAATTTTTTTCCAATTTTTTTTTGAAATTTTTTTTTGAATTTTTTTTTAATTTTTTTTAAATTTTTTTTTTGAAAATTTTTTTTTTGAAATTTTTTTTCAATTTTTTTAAAAATTTTTTTTTTTTTATTTTTTTTAAATTTTTTTTTGAAAATTTTTTTTTTGAAATTTTTTTAAATTTTTTTTTGAAATTTTTTTTTGAATTTTTTTTTTTATTTTTTTTAATTTTTTTTTTTTGAAAATTTTTTTTTTGAAATTTTTTTTCAATTTTTTTGAAATTTTTTTTTTTTTTATTTTTTTTAAATTTTTTTTTGAAAATTTTTTTTTTGAAATTTTTTTTAAATTTTTTTTTTGAAATTTTTTTTTTGAAATTTTTTTTTCGAAATTTTTTTGAAATTT
>OX101823.2:31081970-31084470 GCA_944452925.2 Chrysolina oricalcia | reverse complement strand
TATTTTTTTCCAATTTTTTTTTTCAATTTTTTTAAATTTTTTTTTTAATTTTTTTTTCGAAAATTTTTTTTTCGATTTTTTTTTTCAATTTTTTTTTAAATTTTTTTTTTGAAAATTTTTTTTTGAAATTTTTTTTTTGAAATTTTTTATTTATTTTTTTTAAATTTTTTTTTTGAAAATTTTTTTTTTTCAATTTTTTTTTTGAAATTTTTTTCCAATTTTTTTAAATTTTTTTTTGAAATTTTTTTTTGAATTTTTTTTTATTTTTTTTTAAATTTTTTTTTTGAAAATTTTTTTTTTGAAATTTTTTTTCAATTTTTTTTAAAATTTTTTTTTTTTTATTTTTTTTAAATTTTTTTTTGAAATTTTTTTTTTTGAAATTTTTTTTTTCGAAAATTTTTTTGAAATTTTTTCCAATTTTTTTTTTCAATTTTTTAAAATTTTTTTTTGAAATTTTTTTTTGAATTTTTTTTTTTATTTTTTTTAAATTTTTTTTTTTGAAAATTTTTTTTTTGAAATTTTTTTTCAATTTTTTTAAAATTTTTTTTTTTTTTATTTTTTTTAAATTTTTTTTTTTAAATTTTTTTTTTGAAATTTTTTTTAAATTTTTTTTTTGAAATTTTTTTTTTTGTATTTTTTTTTTGAAATTTTTTTTTTCGAAAATTTTTTTGAAATTTTTTTTTAAATTCTTTTTTCAATTTTTTTAAAATTTTTTTAAAAATTTTTTTTGAAAATTTTTTTTTTTGAAATTTTTTAAAATTTTTTTGAAATTTTTTTTTTTGAAATTTTTTAAAAATTTTTTTGAAATTTTTTTTTTTGAAATTTTTTTTTTGAAATTTTTTTTTTGAAAATTTTTTAAATTTATTTTTTTCCAATTTTTTTTTTCAATTTTTTTTAAAATTATTTTTTTGAAATTTTTTTTGAACATTTTTTTTTGAAATTTTTTTTTTCGAAAATTTTTTTTTTGAAATTTTTTTTTAAAAAATTTTTTTTTTAAATTTTTTTTAAATTTTTTTTTTGAAAATTTTTTTTTTGAAATTTTTTTTTTGAAATTTTTTTTTTATTTTTTTTAAATTTTTTTTTTAAAAATTTTTTTTTAAAATTTTTTTTAAATTTTTTTTTTGAAAATTTTTTTTTTTCGAAAATTTTTTTTGAAATTTCTTCCAATTTTTTAAAAAAAAATTTAAATTTTTTTTTTGAATTTTTTTTTTTTTGAAATTTTTTTTTTGAAATTTTTTTTTTCGAAATTTTTTTGAATTTTTTTTCCAATTTTTTTTTCAATTTTTTTTAAATTTTTTTTAAATTTTTTTTTGAAATTTTTTTTTTTGAAATTTTTTTTTTGAAAATTTTTTTTTTTGAAATTTTTTTTTTGAAATTTTTTTTTGAAAATTTTTTAAATTTATTTTTTTCCAATTTTTTTTTTCAATTTTTTTAAAAAATTTTTAAAATTATTTTTTTGAAATTTTTTTTTAAATTCTTTTTTCAATTTTTTAAAAATTTTTTTAAAAATTTTTTTTGAAAATTTTTTTTTTTGAAATTTTTTAAAATTTTTTTGAAATTTTTTTTTTTGAAATTTTTTAAAAATTTTTTTGAAATTTTTTTTTTTGAAATTTTTTTTTTGAAATTTTTTTTTTGAAAATTTTTTAAATTTATTTTTTTCCAATTTTTTTTTTCAATTTTTTTTAAAAATTTTTAAAATTATTTTTTTGAAATTTTTTTTGAAAATTTTTTTTTGAAATTTTTTTTTTCGAAAATTTTTTTGAAATTTTTTTCCAATTTTTTTTTTCAATTTTTTAAAATTTTTTTTTGAAATTTTTTTTTGAATTTTTTTTTTTATTTTTTTTTTTATTTTTTTTAAATTTTTTTTTGAAATTTTTTTTTTTGAAATTTTTTTTTTCGAAATTTTTTTGAAATTTATTTCCAATTATTTTTTTCCATTTTTTTAAAAAATTTTTAAAATTTTTTTTTTGAAATTTTTTTTTTGAAATTTTTTTTTTGAAAATTTTTTTTTGAAATTTTTTTTTAAAAATTTTTTTTTTAAATTTTTTTTAAATTTTTTTTTTGAAAATTTTTTTTTTGAAATTTTTTTTTTGAAATTTTTTTTTTATTTTTTTAAAATTTTTTTTAAAAAAATTTTTTTTTTTTAATTTTTTTTAAATTTTTTTTTTGAAAATTTTTTTTTTCGAAAATTTTTTTTGAAATTTTTTTCCAATTTTTTAAAAAAAATTTTAAATTTTTTTTTTGAATTTTTTTTTTTTTGAAATTTTTTTTTTTGAAATTTTTTTTTTCGAAATTTTTTTGAATTTTTTTTCCAATTTTTTTTTCAATTTTTTTTAAATTTTTTTTAAATTTTTTTTTGAAATTTTTTTTTTTGAAATTTTTTTTTCGAAATTTTTTTGAAATTTTTTTTTTGAATTTTTTTTTTTATTTTTTTTTTTATTTTTTTTAAATTTTTTTTTGAAATTTTTTTTTTTGAAATTTTTTTTTTCGAAATTTTTTT
>OX101823.2:31074470-31076970 GCA_944452925.2 Chrysolina oricalcia | reverse complement strand
AATTATTTTTTTCCATTTTTTTAAAAATTTTTTGAAATTTTTTTTTTGAAAATTTTTTTTTTTGATATTTTTTTTTTGAAATTTTTTTTTTCAATTTTTTTTTAAATTTTTTAAAATTATTTTTTGAAATTTTTTTTGAATTTTTTTTTTGAAATTTTTTTTTTTGAAATTTTTTTTTTGAAATTTTTTTTAAAATTTTTTTTAAATTTTTTTTTTGAAAATTTTTTTTTTGAAATTTTTTTTTTTGAAATTTTTTTTTTGAAAATTTTTTTTTTTGAAATTTTTTTTTTGAAATTTTTTTTTGAAAATTTTTCAAATTTATTTTTTTCCAATTTTTTTTTTCCAATTTTTTTTAAAATTTTTTAAAATAATTTTTTTGAAATTTTTTTTGAATTTTTTTTTTGAAATTTTTTTTGAAATTTTTTTTTTGAAATTTTTTTTTTGAAATTTTTTTTTTGAAATTTTTTTTTTCGAAAATTTTTTTGAAATTTTTTTCCAATTTTTTTTTTCAATTTTTTTAAATTTTTTTTTGAAATTTTTTTTTTTGAAATTTTTTTTTTTAATTTTTTTTTCGATTTTTTTTTTCAATTTTTTTTTAAATTTTTTTTTCGAAAATTTTTTTTGAAATTTTTTTCCAATTTTTTTTTTCAATTTTTTTTAAAATTTTTTAAAATTATTTTTTTGAAATTTTTTTTGAAAATTTTTTTTTGAATTTTTTTTTTTATTTTTTTTTTATTTTTTTTAAATTTTTTTTTGAAAATTTTTTTTTTGAAATTTTTTTTTTCGAAAATTTTTTTTAAATTTTTTTTTTGAAATTTTTTTTTTTGAAATTTTTTTTTCGAAATTTTTTTGAAATTTATTTCCAATTATTTTTTTCCATTTTTTTAAAAATTTTTTTTTTGAAATTTTTTTTTTTGAAATTTTTTTTTTGAAAATTTTTTTTTTTGAAATTTTTTTTTAAAAATTTTTTTTTAAAAATTTTTTTTAAATTTTTTTTTTGAAAATTTTTTTTTTTAAATTTTTTTTTAAATTTTTTTTTCGAAAATTTTTTTTTTGATTTTTTTTTTCAATTTTTTTTTAAATTTTTTTTTTGAAAATTTTTTTTTGAAATTTTTTTTTTGAAATTTTTTTTTTTATTTTTTTTAAATTTTTTTTTTTAAATTTTTTTTTTTTAAATTCTTTCAAATTTTTTTTTTTGAAAATTTTTTTTTTGAAATTTTTTTTTTCGAAAATTTTTCTTGAAATTTTTTTCCAATTTTTTTTTCAATTTTTTTAAAAATTTTTTAAATTTTTTTTTTGAAATTTTTTTTTTCGAAAATTTTTTTGAAATTTTTTTCCAATTTTTTTTTTTCAATTTTTTTAAATTTTTTTTTGAAATTTTTTTTTGATTTTTTTTTTATTTTTTTTAAATTTTTTTTTTTGAAAATTTTTTTTTTGAAATTTTTTTTCAATTTTTTTGAATTTTTTTTTTTTTTTATTTTTTTAAAATTTTTTTTTGAAAATTTTTTTTTTGAAATTTTTTTTTTTGAAATTTTTTAAAAATTTTTTTGAAATTTTTTTTTTTGAAATTTTTTTTTTTGAAATTTTTTAAAATTTTTTTTGAAATTTTTTTTTTGAAATTTTTTTTTTGAAATTTTTTTTTTGAAATTTTTTTTTTGAAAATTTTTTAAATTTATTTTTTTCCAATTTTTTTTTTCAATTTTTTTAAAAATTTTTTAAAATTATTTTTTTGAAATTTTTTTTGAAAATTTTTTTTTGAATTTTTTTTTTTATTTTTTTTTTATTTTTTTTAAATTTTTTTTTGAAAATTTTTTTTTTGAAATTTTTTTTTTCGAAAATTTTTTTTAAATTTTTTTTTTGAGATTTTTTTTTTTGAAATTTTTTTTTCGAAATTTTTTTGAAATTTATTTCCAATTATTTTTTTCCATTTTTTTAAAAATTTTTTTTTTTGAAATTTTTTTTTTTGAAATTTTTTTTTTGAAAATTTTTTTTTTTGAAATTTTTTTTTAAAAATTTTTTTTTTAAAATTTTTTTTAAATTTTTTTTTTGAAAATTTATTTTTTGAAATTTTTTTTTTCGAAATTTTTTTTTCGAAAATTTTTTTTTTGATTTTTTTTTTCAATTTTTTTTTAAATTTTTTTTTTGAAAATTTTTTTTTTAAATTTTTTTTTTGAAATTTTTTTTTTTATTTTTTTTAAATTTTTTTTTTTTAAATTTTTTTTTTTTAAATTCTTTTAAAATTTTTTTTTTGAAAATTTTTTTTTTGAAATTTTTTTTTTCGAAAATTTTTCTTGAAATTTTTTTCCAATTTTTTTTTTCAATTTTTTTAAAAATTTTTTAAATTTTTTTTTTGAAATTTTTTTTTTTGAAATTTTTTTTTTTGAAATTTTTTTTTTTGAAATTTTTTTTTTCGAAATTTTTTTGAAATTTATTTCCAATTATTTTTTTCCATTTTTTTAAAAATTTTTTGAAATTTTTTTTTTGAAAATTTTTTTTTTTG
>OX101823.2:31069470-31071970 GCA_944452925.2 Chrysolina oricalcia | reverse complement strand
TTTTTTTTTCGAAATTTTTTTGAAATTTATTTCCAATTATTTTTTTCCATTTTTTTAAAAATTTTTTAAAATTTTTTTTTTGAAATTTTTTTTTTTGAAATTTTTTTTTTGAAAATTTTTTTTTTGAAATTTTTTTTTTGAAATTTTTTTTTTGAAAATTTTTTAAATTTATTTTTTTCCAATTTTTTTTTTCAATTTTTTTAAAAAATTTTTAAAATTATTTTTTTGAAATTTTTTTTGAATTTTTTTTTTGAATTTTTTTTTTTTTGAAATTTTTTTTTTGAAATTTTTTTTTTCGAAATTTTTTTGAATTTTTTTTCCAATTTTTTTTTCAATTTTTTTTTAATTTTTTTTAAATTTTTTTTTGAAATTTTTTTTTTTGAAATTTTTTTTTTGAAAATTTTTTTTTTTGAAATTTTTTTTTTGAAATTTTTTTTTGAAAATTTTTTAAATTTATTTTTTTCCAATTTTTTTTTTCAATTTTTTTAAAAAATTTTTAAAATTATTTTTTTGAAATTTTTTTTTAAATTCTTTTTTCAATTTTTTTAAAATTTTTTTAAAAATTTTTTTTGAAAATTTTTTTTTTTGAAATTTTTTAAAATTTTTTTGAAATTTTTTTTTTTTAAATTTTTTAAAAATTTTTTTGAAATTTTTTTTTTTGAAATTTTTTTTTTGAAATTTTTTTTTTGAAAATTTTTTAAATTTATTTTTTTCCAATTTTTTTTTTCAATTTTTTTTAAAAATTTTTAAAATTATTTTTTTGAAATTTTTTTTGAAAATTTTTTTTTGAAATTTTTTTTTTCGAAAATTTTTTTGAAATTTTTTTCCAATTTTTTTTTTCAATTTTTTAAAATTTTTTTTTGAAATTTTTTTTTGAATTTTTTTTTTTATTTTTTTTTTTATTTTTTTTAAATTTTTTTTTGAAATTTTTTTTTTTGAAATTTTTTTTTTCGAAATTTTTTTGAAATTTATTTCCAATTATTTTTTTCCATTTTTTTTTAAAATTTTTAAAATTTTTTTTTTGAAATTTTTTTTTTGAAATTTTTTTTTTGAAAATTTTTTTTTTGAAATTTTTTTTTAAAAATTTTTTTTTTTAAATTTTTTTTAAATTTTTTTTTTGAAAATTTTTTTTTTGAAATTTTTTTTTTGAAATTTTTTTTTTATTTTTTTAAAATTTTTTTTAAAAAAATTTTTTTTTTTTAATTTTTTTTAAATTTTTTTTTTGAAAATTTTTTTTTTCGAAAATTTTTTTTGAAATTTTTTTCCAATTTTTTAAAAAAAATTTTAAATTTTTTTTTTGAATTTTTTTTTTTTTGAAATTTTTTTTTTGAAATTTTTTTTTTCGAAATTTTTTTGAATTTTTTTTCCAATTTTTTTTTCAATTTTTTTTAAATTTTTTTTAAATTTTTTTTTGAAATTTTTTTTTTTGAAATTTTTTTTTCGAAATTTTTTTGAAATTTATTTCCAATTATTTTTTTCCATTTTTTTAAAAATTTTTTAAAATTTTTTTTTTGAAATTTTTTTTTTTGAAATTTTTTTTTTGAAAATTTTTTTTTTGAAATTTTTTTTTTGAAATTTTTTTTTTGAAAATTTTTTAAATTTATTTTTTTCCAATTTTTTTTTTCAATTTTTTTAAAAAATTTTTAAAATTATTTTTTTGAAATTTTTTTTGAATTTTTTTTTTGAAATTTTTTTTTTGAAATTTTTTTTTTGAAATTTTTTTTTTCGAAAATTTTTCTTGAAATTTTTTTCCAATTTTTTTTTTCAATTTTTTTAAAAATTTTTTAAATTTTTTTTTTGAAATTTTTTTTTTTGAAATTTTTTTTTTTGAAATTTTTTTTTTTGAAATTTTTTTTTTCGAAATTTTTTTGAAATTTATTTCCAATTATTTTTTTCCATTTTTTTAAAAATTTTTTGAAATTTTTTTTTTGAAAATTTTTTTTTTTGAAATTTTTTTTTTGAAATTTTTTTTTTGAAAATTTTTTAAATTTATTTTTTTCCAATTTTTTTTTTCAATTTTTTTAAATTTTTTTTTTTATTTTTTTTTCGAAAATTTTTTTTTCGATTTTTTTTTTCAATTTTTTTTTAAATTTTTTTTTTGAAAATTTTTTTTTGAAATTTTTTTTTTGAAATTTTTTTTTTATTTTTTTTAAATTTTTTTTTTGAAAATTTTTTTTTTTCAATTTTTTTTTTGAAATTTTTTTCCAATTTTTTTAAATTTTTTTTTGAAATTTTTTTTTGAATTTTTTTTTATTTTTTTTAAATTTTTTTTTTTGAAAATTTTTTTTTTGAAATTTTTTTTCAATTTTTTTAAAATTTTTTTTTTTTTTATTTTTTTTAAATTTTTTTTTTTAAATTTTTTTTTTGAAATTTTTTTTAAATTTTTTTTTTGAAATTTTTTTTTTTGTATTTTTTTTTTGAAATTTTTTTTTTCGAAAATTTTTTTGAAATTTTTTTTTAAATTCTTTTTTCAATTTTTTTAAAATTTTTTTAAAAATTT
>OX101823.2:31054470-31059470 GCA_944452925.2 Chrysolina oricalcia | reverse complement strand
ATTTTTTTTTTTGAAATTTTTTAAAAATTTTTTTGAAATTTTTTTTTTGAAATTTTTTTTTTCGAAAATTTTTTTTTTCAATTTTTTTAAAATTGTTTTAAATTTTTTTTTGAAATTTTTTTTTTTTGAAATTTTTTTTTTTTAATTTTTTTTTCGAAAATTTTTTTTTCGATTTTTTTTTTCAATTTTTTTTTAAATTTTTTTTTTGAAAATTTTTTTTTGAAATTTTTTTTTTGAAATTTTTTTATTTTTTTTTTTATTTTTTTTTGAAAATTTTTTTTTTCATTTTTTTTTTTCAATTTTTTTTTTCAATTTTTTTTTTCAATTTTTTAAAAATTTTTTTGAAATTTTTTTTCTGAAATTTTTTTTTTGTATTTTTTTTTGAAATTTTTTTTTTTGAAATTTTTTTTTTCGAAAATTTTTTTAAAATTTTTTTCCAATTTTTTTTTTCAATTTTTTAAAAAAATTTTTTTTTGAAATTTTTTTTTTGTATTTTTTTTTTGAAATTTTTTTTTTCGAAAATTTTTTTGAAATTTTTTTTTAAATTCTTTTTTCAATTTTTTTAAAATTTTTTTAAAAATTTTTTTTGAAAATTTTTTTTTTTGAAATTTTTTAAAATTTTTTTTGAAATTTTTTTTTTGAAAATTTTTTAAATTTATTTTTTTCCAATTTTTTTTTTCAATTTTTTTTAAAATTTTTTAAAATTATTTTTTTGAAATTTTTTTTGAAAATTTTTTTTTGAAATTTTTTTTTTCGAAAATTTTTTTGAAATTTTTTTCCAATTTTTTTTTTCAATTTTTTTAAAAATTTTTTAAATTTTTTTTTTGAAATTTTTTTTTTTGAAATTTTTTTTTTTGAAATTTTTTTCCATTTTTTTAAAAATTTTTTGAAATTTTTTTTTTGAAAATTTTTTTTTTTGAAATTTTTTTTTTGAAATTTTTTTTTGAAATTTTTTTTTTCGAAAATTTTTTTGAAATTTTTTTCCAATTTTTTTTTTTGAAATTTTTTAAAAATTTTTTTGAAATTTTTTTTTTTGAAATTTTTTTTTTCGAAAATTTTTTTTTTCAATTTTTTTAAAATTTTTTTAAATTTTTTTTTGAAAATTTTTTTTTGAAATTTTTTTTTTCGAAAATTTTTTTGAAATTTTTTTCCAATTTTTTTTTTCAATTTTTTTAAATTTTTTTTTGAAATTTTTTTTTTTTGAAATTTTTTTTTTTTTAATTTTTTTATCGAAAATTTTTTTTTCGATTTTTTTTTTCAATTTTTTTTTAAATTTTTTTTTTGAAAATTTTTTTTTGAAATTTTTTTTTTGAAATTTTTTTCCAATTTTTTTTTTCAATTTTTTTAAATTTTTTTTTGAAATTTTTTTTTTTTGAAATTTTTTTTTTGAAATTTTTTTATCGAAAATTTTTTTTTCAATTTTTTTTTTCAATTTTTCAAAAATTTTTTTGAAATTTTTTTTCTGAAATTTTTTTTTTGTATTTTTTTTTTGAAATTTTTTTTTTTGAAATTTTTTTTTTCGAAAATTTTTTTAAAATTTTTTTCCAATTTTTTTTTTCAATTTTTTAAAAAATTTTTTTAAATTTTTTTTTTGAAATTTTTTTTTTGTATTTTTTTTTTGAAATTTTTTTTTTCGAAAATTTTTTTGAATTTTTTTTTTAAATTCTTTTTTCAATTTTTTTAAAATTTTTTTAAAAATTTTTTTTGAAAATTTTTTTTTTTGAAATTTTTTAAAAATTTTTTTGAAATTTTTTTTTTTGAAATTTTTTAAAAATTTTTTTGAAATTTTTTTTTTCGAAAATTTTTTTGAAATTTTTTTCCAATTTTTTTAAATTTTTTTTTGAAATTTTTTTTTGAATTTTTTTTTATTTTTTTTTAAATTTTTTTTTTGAAAATTTTTTTTTGAAATTTTTTTTCAATTTTTTTTAAAATTTTTTTTTTTTTATTTTTTTTAAATTTTTTTTTGAAATTTTTTTTTTTGAAATTTTTTTTTTCGAAAATTTTTTTGAAATTTTTTTCCAATTTTTTTTTTCAATTTTTTTAAATTTTTTTTTGAAATTTTTTTTTGAATTTTTTTTTTTATTTTTTTTAAATTTTTTTTTTTGAAAATTTTTTTTTTGAAATTTTTTTTCAATTTTTTTAAAATTTTTTTTTTTCTTATTTTTTTTAAATTTTTTTTTGAAAATTTTTTTTTTGAAATTTTTTTTAAATTTTTTTTTTGAAATTTTTTTTTTGTATTTTTTTTTTGAAATTTTTTTTTTCGAAAATTTTTTTGAAATTTTTTTTTAAATTCTTTTTTCAATTTTTTTAAAATTTTTTTAAAAATTTTTTTTGAAAATTTTTTTTTTTGAAATTTTTTAAAAATTTTTTTGAAATTTTTTTTTTTGAAATTTTTTAAAAATTTTTTTGAAATTTTTTTTTTTGAAATTTTTTTTTTGAAATTTTTTTTTTGAAAATTTTTTAAATTTATTTTTTTCCAATTTTTTTTTTCAATTTTTTTTAAAATTTTTTAAAATTATTTTTTTGAAATTTTTTTTGAAAATTTTTTTTTGAAATTTTTTTTTTCGAAAATTTTTTTGAAATTTTTTTCCAATTTTTTTTTCAATTTTTTTAAATTTTTTTTTGAAATTTTTTTTTGAATTTTTTTTTTATTTTTTTTTTTATTTTTTTAAAATTTTTTTTTGAAATTTTTTTTTTTGAAATTTTTTTTTTCGAAATTTTTTTGAAATTTATTTCCAATTATTTTTTTCCATTTTTTTAAAAAATTTTTAAAATTTTTTTTTTGAAATTTTTTTTTTTTTAATTTTTTTTTTGAAAATTTTTTTTTTGAAATTTTTTTTTAAAAATTTTTTTTTTAAATTTTTTTTAAATTTTTTTTTTGAAAATTTTTTTTTTGAAATTTTTTTTTTCGAAATTTTTTTTTCGAAAATTTTTTTTTTGATTTTTTTTTTCAATTTTTTTTTAAATTTTTTTTTTGAAAATTTTTTTTTGAAATTTTTTTTTTGAAATTTTTTTTTTTATTTTTTTTAAATTTTTTTTTTTAAATTTTTTTTTTTTAAATTTTTTTAAATTTTTTTTTTTGAAATTTTTTTTTTTGAAATTTTTTTTTTCGAAATTTTTTGAAATTTATTTCCAATTATTTTTTTCCATTTTTTTAAAAAATTTTTGAAATTTTTTTTTTGAAAATTTTTTTTTTTGAAATTTTTTTTTTGAAATTTTTTTTTTGAAAATTTTTTAAATTTATTTTTTTCCAATTTTTTTTTTCAATTTTTTTTAAATTTTTTTTAAATTTTTTTTTCGAAAATTTTTTTTTCGATTTTTTTTTTCAATTTTTTTTTAAATTTTTTTTTTGAAAATTTTTTTTTGAAATTTTTTTTTTATTTTTTTTAAATTTTTTTTTTGAAAATTTTTTTTTTTCAATTTTTTTTTTGAAATTTTTTTTTAATTTTTTTTAAATTTTTTTTTTTAAAATTTTTTTTTTTAAATTTTTTTTAAATTTTTTTTTTGAAAATTTTTTTTTTCGAAAATTTTTTTTGAAATTTTTTTCCAATTTTTTAAAAAAATTTTTAAATTTTTTTTTTGAATTTTTTTTTTTTTGAAATTTTTTTTTTGAAATTTTTTTTTTCGAAATTTTTTTGAATTTTTTTTCCAATTTTTTTTTCAATTTTTTTTCAATTTTTTTTAAATTTTTTTTAAATTTTTTTTTTTTAAATTTTTTTTTCGAAATTTTTTTGAAATTTATTTCCAATTATTTTTTTCCATTTTTTTAAAAATTTTTTAAAATTTTTTTTTTGAAATTTTTTTTTTTGAAATTTTTTTTTTGAAAATTTTTTTTTTTGAAATTTTTTTTTTGAAATTTTTTTTTTGAAAATTTTTTAAATTTATTTTTTTCCAATTTTTTTTTTCAATTTTTTTAAAAAAATTTTAAAATTATTTTTTTGAAATTTTTTTTGAAATTTTTTTTTGAAATTTTTTTTTTCGAAAATTTTTTTGAAATTTTTTTTTAAATTCTTTTTTCAATTTTTTTAAAATTTTTTTAAAAATTTTTTTTGAAATTTTTTTTTTTTGAAATTTTTTAAAAATTTTTTTGAAATTTTTTAAAAATTTTTTTGAAATTTTTTAAAAATTTTTTTGAAATTTTTTTTTTGAAATTTTTTTTTTGAAATTTTTTTTTTGAAAATTTTTTAAATTTATTTTTTTCCAATTTTTTTTTTCAATTTTTTTAAAAATTTTTTAAATTATTTTTTTGAAATTTTTTTTGAAAATTTTTTTTTGAAATTTTTTTTTTCGAAAATTTTTTTGAAATTTTTTTCCAATTTTTTTTTTCAATTTTTTTAAATTTTTTTTTGAAATTTTTTTTTGAATTTTTTTTTTATTTTTTTTTTATTTTTTTTAAATTTTTTTTTGAAATTTTTTTTTTTGAAATTTTTTTTTTCGAAATTTTTTTGAAATTTATTTCCAATTATTTTTTTCCATTTTTTTAAAAAATTTTTAAAATTTTTTTTTTGAAATTTTTTTTTTTTAATTTTTTTTTTGAAAATTTTTTTTTTGAAATTTTTTTTAAAAAATTTTTTTTTTTAAATTTTTTTTAAATTTTTTTTTTGAAATTTTTTTTTTCGAAATTTTTTTTTCGAAAATTTTTTTTTTGATTTTTTTTTTCAATTTTTTTTTTCAATTTTTTTTTAAATTTTTTTTTTGAAAATTTTTTTTTGAAATTTTTTTTTTTGAAATTTTTTTTTTTATTTTTTTTAAATTTTTTTTTTTAAATTTTTTTTTTTTAAATTTTTTTAAAATTTTTTTTTTGAAAATTTTTTTTTTGAAATTTTTTTTTTCGAAAATTTTTTTTGAAATTTTTTTCCAATTTTTTTTTTCAATTTTTTTAAAAATTTTTTAAATTTTTTTTTTGAAATTTTTTCTTTTGAAATTTTTTTTTTTGAAATTTTTTTTTTGAAAATTTTTTTTTTTGAAATTTTTTTTTTGAAATTTTTTTTTTGAAAATT
>OX101823.2:31024470-31026970 GCA_944452925.2 Chrysolina oricalcia | reverse complement strand
TGAAATTTTTTTTTTTGAAATTTTTTTTTTGAAATTTTTTTTTTATTTTCTTTAAATTTTTTTTTTGAAAATTTTTTTTTTCAATTTTTTTTTGAATTTTTTTTCAATTTTTTTTAAATTTTTTTTTTTAATTTTTTTTAAATTTTTTTTTTGAAAATTTTTTTTTGAAATTTTTTTTTGAAATTTTTTTTTTATTTTTTTAAATTTTTTTTTTTGAAAATTTTTTTTTTTCAATTTTTTTTTGAATTTTTTTTAAAAATTTTTTTAAAATTTTTTTTTTTTATTTTTTTTAAATTTTTTTTTTGGAAATTTTTTTTTTGAAAATTTTTTTTGAAATTTTTTTCCAATTTTTTTTAAAATTTTTTTTAAATTTTTTTTTTGAAATTTTTTTTTTTAAATTTTTTTTTTCGAAATTTTTTTTTTCAATTTTTTTTTAAATTTTTTTTTTTTAATTTTTTTTAAAATTTTTTTAAATTTTTTTTTTGAAAATTTTTTTTTTGAAATTTTTTTTTTCGAAAATTTTTTTGAAATTTTTTTCCAATTTTTTTTTCAATTTTTTTAAATTTTTTTTTGAAATTTTTTTTTTTTGAAATTTTTTTTTTTGAAATTTTTTTTTTCGAAAATTTTTTTGAAATTTTTTTCCAATTTTTTTTTCAATTTTTTTAAATTTTTTTTTGAAATTTTTTTTTTTGAAATTTTTTTTTTTGAAATTTTTTTTTTTATTTTTTTTAATTTTTTTTTTGAAAATTTTTTTTTTTCAATTTTTTTTTTGAATTTTTTTTTAAATTTTTTTTTTTTAATTTTTTTTAAATTTTTTTTTTGAAAATTTTTTTTTTGAAATTTTTTTTTTCGAAAATTTTTTTTGAAATTTTTTTCCAATTTTTTTTTCAATTTTTTTAAAATTTTTCTAAAATTTGTTTTTGAAATTTTTTTTTTTTGAAATTTTTTTTTTTGAAATTTTTTTTTTGAAATTTTTTTTTTTATTTTTTTTAAATTTTTTTTTTGAAAATTTTTTTTTTTCAATTTTTTTTTTGAAATTTTTTTTTTTGAAATTTTTTTTTTTGAAATTTTTTTTTTCGAAATTTTTTTTTTGAATTTTTCTTTCAATTTTTTTAAAATTTTTTTTAAATTTTTTTTTGAAATTTTTTTTTTCGAAAATTTTTTAGAAATATTTTTCCAATTTTTTTTTTCAATTTTTTTAAATTTTTTTTTGAAATTTTTTTTTTTTGAAATTTTTTTTTTGAAATTTTTTTTTTGAAAATTTTTTTTTTCGATTTTTTTTTTCAATTTTTTTTAAATTTTTTTTTTTGAAAATTTTTTTTTGAAATTTTTTTTTTATTTTTTTTAAATTTTTTTTTTGAAAATTTTTTTTTTCAATTTCATTTAAATTTTTTTTTTTATTTTTTTTTAATTTTTTTTTGAAATTTTTTTTTTTGAAATTTTTTTTTTCGAAAATTTTTTTGAAATTTTTTTCCAATTTTTTTTTCAATTTTTTTAAATTTTTTTTTGAAATTTTTTTTTTTTGAAATTTTTTTTTTTAATTTTTTTTTCGAAATTTTTTTTTTCGATTTTTTTTTAAAATTTTTTTAAAAATTTTTTTTAAATTTTTTTTTTGAAAATTTTTTTTTTGAAATTTTTTTTTTTTTTAATTTTTTATTTTGAAATTTTTTTTTTGAAAATTTTTTTTTTCGATTTTTTTTTTCAATTTTTTTTTAAATTTTTTTTTTGAAAATTTTTTTTTGAAATTTTTTTTTGAAATTTTTTTTTTATTTTTTTTAAATTTTTTTTTTGAAAATTTTTTTTTTGAAATTTTTTTTTGAAATTTTTTTTTTCGAAAATTTTTTTGAAATTTTTTTCCAATTTTTTTTTCAATTTTTTTAAATTTTTTAAATTTTTATATATTTAAATTTTTTATAATTTTTTTTTTTATTTTTTTTTAATTTTTTTTTGAAAATTTTTTTTTTGAAATTTTTTTTTTCGAAAATTTTTTTGAAATTTTTTTCCAATTTTTTTTTTCAATTTTTTAAAAAATTTTTTAAATTTTTTTTTTGAAATATTTTTTTTTGAAATTTTTTTTTTTGAATTTTTTTTTTTCGAAATTTTTTTTTTCGAAATTTTTTTGAAATTTATTTCCAATTTTTTTTTTCAATTTTTTTTTCAATTTTTTTAAAAATTTTTTTAAATTTTTTTTTTGAAATTTTTTTTTTTTTTTTTTTTTTGAAATTTTTTTTTTGAAATTTTTTTTTTCGAAATTTTTTTGAAATTTATTTCCAATTTTTTTTTTCAATTTTTTTAAAAATTTTTTAAAATTTTTTTTTTGAAATTTTTTTTTTTGAAATTTTTTTTTTGAAAATTTTTTTTTTTGAAATTTTTTTTTTTTAAATTTTTTTTTCGATTTTTTTTTTCAATTTTTTTTTTTAATTTTTTTTTCGAAAATTTTTTTTGAAATTTTTTTCCAATTTTTTTTTTCAATTTTTTTAAATTTTTTTTTTGAAATTTT
>OX101823.2:30951970-30954470 GCA_944452925.2 Chrysolina oricalcia | reverse complement strand
AAATTTTTTTTTTCGAAAATTTTTTTTGAAATTTTTTTCCAATTTTTTTTTTCAATTTTTTTAAAAATTTTTTAAATTTTTTTTTTGAAATTTTTTTTTTTGAAATTTTTTTTTTTGAATTTTTTTTTTTCGAAATTTTTTTTTTCGAAATTTTTTTGAAATTTATTTCCAATTTTTTTTTTCAATTTTTTTTCAATTTTTTTTCAATTTTTTTTAAATTTTTTTTTAATTTTTTTTTTGAAATTTTTTTTTTTTTTTTTTTTTGAAATTTTTTTTTTGAAATTTTTTTTTTCGAAATTTTTTTGAAATTTATTTCCAATTTTTTTTTTCAATTTTTTTAAAAATTTTTTAAAATTTTTTTTTTGAAATTTTTTTTTTTGAAATTTTTTTTTTGAAAATTTTTTTTTTGAAATTTTTTTTTGAAATTTTTTTTTTCGAAAATTTTTTTGAAATTTTTTTCCAATTTTTTTTTCAATTTTTTTAAATTTTTTTTTGAAATTTTTTTTTTTTGAAATTTTTTTTTTTTATTTTTTTTTCGAAAATTTTTTTTTCGATTTTTTTTTAAATTTTTTTTTTAATTTTTTTTAAATTTTTTTTTTGAAAATTTTTTTTTTGAAATTTTTTTTTTCGAAAATTTTTTTGAAATTTTTTTCCAATTTTTTTTTCAATTTTTTTAAATTTTTTTTTGAAATTTTTTTTTTTTGAAATTTTTTTTTTGAAAATTTTTTTTTTGATTTTTTTTTTCAATTTTTTTTTAAATTTTTTTTTTGAAAATTTTTTTTCGAAATTTTTTTTTGAAATTTTTTTTTTTGAAATTTTTTTTTTTGAAATTTTTTTTTTGAAAATTTTTTTTTGATTTTTTTTTTCAATTTTTTTTTAAATTTTTTATTTGAAAATTTTTTTTTGAAATTTTTTTTTTGAAATTTTTTTTTTTATTTTTTTAAATTTTTTTTTTTGAAAATTTTTTTTTTTCAATTTTTTTTTGAATTTTTTTTAAAAAATTTTTTTAAATTTTTTTTTTTATTTTTTTTTAATTTTTTTTTTGAAAATTTTTTTTTTGAAAATTTTTTTTGAAATTTTTTTCCAATTTTTTTTAAATTTTTTCTTAAATTTTTTTTTTGAAATTTTTTTTTGAAATTTTTTTTTTCGAAATTTTTTTTTTCAATTTTTTTTAAAATTTTTTTTTTTAAATTTTTTTTAAATTTTTTTTAAATTTTTTTTTTGAAAATTTTTTTTTTGAAATTTTTTTTTTCGAAAATTTTTTTGAAATTTTTTTCCAATTTTTTTTTTAATTTTTTTAAATTTTTTTTTGAAATTTTTTTTTTTTGAAATTTTTTTTTTTGAAATTTTTTTTTTCGAAAATTTTTTTGAAATTTTTTTCCAATTTTTTTTTCAATTTTTTTAAATTTTTTTTTGAAATTTTTTTTTTTTGAAATTTTTTTTTTTGAAATTTTTTTTTTTTATTTTTTTTAATTTTTTTTTTTGAAAATTATTTTTTTTCAATTTTTTTTTTGAATTTTTTTTTAAATTTTTTTTTAATTTTTTTTTGAAATTTTTTTTTTTGAAATTTTTTTTTTTGAAATTTTTTTTTTGAAATTTTTTTTTTTATTTTTTTTTAATTTTTTTTTTGGAAATTTTTTTTTTCAATTTTTTTTTTGAAATTTTTTTTTTTTGAAATTTTTTTTTTTGAAATTTTTTTTTTCGAAATTTTTTTTTTGAATTTTTTTTTCAATTTTTTTTAAAATTTTTTTTTTTTTATTTTTTTTAAATTTTTTTTTTGAAATTTTTTTTTTCGAAAATTTTTTTGAAATATTTTTCCAATTTTTTTTTTCAATTTTTTTAAATTTTTTTTTGAAATTTTTTTTTTTTGAAATTTTTTTTTTTGAAATTTTTTTTTTGAAAATTTTTTTTTTCGATTTTTTTTTTCAATTTTTTTTTAAATTTTTTTTTTCGATTTTTTTTTTCAATTTTTTTTTAAATTTTTTTTTTGAAATTTTTTTTCGAAATTTTTTTTTTGAATTTTTTTTTCAATTTTTTTTAAAATTTTTTTTTTTTATTTTTTTTAAATTTTTTTTTTGAAATTTTTTTTTTCGAAAATTTTTTTGAAATTTTTTTCCAATTTTTTTTTCAATTTTTTTAAATTTTTTTTTGAAATTTTTTTTTTTTGAAATTTTTTTTTTTTAATTTTTTTTTCGAAAATTTTTTTTTCGATTTTTTTTTTAAATTTTTTTTTTGAAAATTTTTTTTTGAAATTTTTTTTTTGAAATTTTTTTTATTTTTTTTAAATTTTTTTTTTGAAAAATTTTTTTTTTTCAATTTTTTTTTGAATTTTTTTTCAATTTTTTTTTCAATTTTTTTTTTTAAATTTTTTTTAAATTTTTTTTTTGAAAATTTTTTTTTTGAAATTTTTTTTTTCGAAAATTTTTTTTGAAATTTTTTTCCAATTTTTTTTTTCAATTTTTTTAAAAATTTTTTAAATTTTTTTTTTGAAATTTTTTTT
>OX101823.2:30944470-30949470 GCA_944452925.2 Chrysolina oricalcia | reverse complement strand
TTTGAAATTTTTTTTTTTTTTTTTTTTTGAAATTTTTTTTTTGAAATTTTTTTTTTCGAAATTTTTTTGAAATTTATTTCCAATTTTTTTTTTCAATTTTTTTAAAAATTTTTTAAAATTTTTTTTTTGAAATTTTTTTTTTTGAAATTTTTTTTTTGAAAATTTTTTTTTTGAAATTTTTTTTTTTGATATTTTTTTTTGAAATTTTTTTTTTCGAAAATTTTTTTGAAATTTTTTTCCAATTTTTTTTTCAATTTTTTTAAATTTTTTTTTG
Source organism: Chrysolina oricalcia (assembly GCA_944452925.2). Classification (NCBI taxonomy): domain Eukaryota; kingdom Metazoa; phylum Arthropoda; class Insecta; order Coleoptera; family Chrysomelidae; genus Chrysolina; species Chrysolina oricalcia. The sequence continues at coordinate 30,949,196 of OX101823.2, read as the reverse complement.
AAATTTTTTTTTTTTGAAATTTTTTTTTTTTATTTTTTTTTCGAAAATTTTTTTTTCGATTTTTTTTTAAATTTTTTTTTTAATTTTTTTTAAATTTTTTTTTTGAAAATTTTTTTTTTGAAATTTTTTTTTTCGAAAATTTTTTTGAAATTTTTTTCCAATTTTTTTTTCAATTTTTTTAAATTTTTTTTTGAAATTTTTTTTTTTTGAAATTTTTTTTTTGAAAATTTTTTTTTTGATTTTTTTTTTCAATTTTTTTTTAAATTTTTTTTTTGAAAATTTTTTTTCGAAATTTTTTTTTGAAATTTTTTTTTTTGAAATTTTTTTTTTGAAATTTTTTTTTTGAAAATTTTTTTTTGATTTTTTTTTTCAATTTTTTTTTAAATTTTTTATTTGAAAATTTTTTTTTGAAATTTTTTTTTTGAAATTTTTTTTTTTATTTTTTTAAATTTTTTTTTTTGAAAATTTTTTTTTTTCAATTTTTTTTTGAATTTTTTTTAAAAAATTTTTTTAAATTTTTTTTTTTATTTTTTTTTAATTTTTTTTTTGAAAATTTTTTTTTTGAAAATTTTTTTTGAAATTTTTTTCCAATTTTTTTTAAATTTTTTCTTAAATTTTTTTTTTGAAATTTTTTTTTGAAATTTTTTTTTTCGAAATTTTTTTTTTCAATTTTTTTTAAAATTTTTTTTTTTTAATTTTTTTTAAATTTTTTTTAAATTTTTTTTTTGAAAATTTTTTTTTTGAAATTTTTTTTTTCGAAAATTTTTTTGAAATTTTTTTCCAATTTTTTTTTTAATTTTTTTAAATTTTTTTTTGAAATTTTTTTTTTTTGAAATTTTTTTTTTTGAAATTTTTTTTTTCGAAAATTTTTTTGAAATTTTTTTCCAATTTTTTTTTCAATTTTTTTAAATTTTTTTTTGAAATTTTTTTTTTTTGAAATTTTTTTTTTTGAAATTTTTTTTTTTTATTTTTTTTAATTTTTTTTTTTGAAAATTATTTTTTTTCAATTTTTTTTTTGAATTTTTTTTTAAATTTTTTTTTTTAAATTTTTTTTAAATTTTTTTTTTGAAAATTTTTTTTTTGAAATTTTTTTTTTCGAAAATTTTTTTTGAAATTTTTTTCCAATTTTTTTTTCAATTTTTTAAAAATTTTTTTAAAATTTTTTTTTGAAATTTTTTTTTTTGAAATTTTTTTTTTTGAAATTTTTTTTTTGAAATTTTTTTTTTATTTTTTTTAAATTTTTTTTTTGGAAATTTTTTTTTTCAATTTTTTTTTGAAATTTTTTTTTTTTGAAATTTTTTTTTTTGAAATTTTTTTTTTTTATTTTTTTTAATTTTTTTTTTTGAAAATTATTTTTTTTCAATTTTTTTTTTGAATTTTTTTTTAAATTTTTTTTTTTAAATTTTTTTTAAATTTTTTTTTTGAAAATTTTTTTTTTGAAATTTTTTTTTTCGAAAATTTTTTTTGAAATTTTTTTCCAATTTTTTTTTCAATTTTTTAAAAATTTTTTTAAAATTTTTTTTTGAAATTTTTTTTTTTGAAATTTTTTTTTTTGAAATTTTTTTTTTGAAATTTTTTTTTTATTTTTTTTTAATTTTTTTTTTGGAAATTTTTTTTTTCAATTTTTTTTTTGAAATTTTTTTTTTTTGAAATTTTTTTTTTTGAAATTTTTTTTTTCGAAATTTTTTTTTTGAATTTTTTTTTCAATTTTTTTTAAAATTTTTTTTTTAAAATTTTTTTTAAATTTTTTTTTTGAAATTTTTTTTTTCGAAAATTTTTTTGAAATATTTTTCCAATTTTTTTTTCAATTTTTTTAAATTTTTTTTTGAAATTTTTTTTTTTTGAAATTTTTTTTTTTGAAATTTTTTATTTGAAAATTTTTTTTTTCGATTTTTTTTTTCAATTTTTTTTTCAATTTTTTTTTTGAAAATTTTTTTTTGAAATTTTTTTTTGAAATTTTTTTTTTATTTTTTTTAAATTTTTTTTTTGAAAATTTTTTTTTTGAAATATTTTTTTCAATTTCATTTAAAATTTTTTTTTTTTATTTTTTTTTAATTTTTTTTTTATTTTTTTTTAATTTTTTTTTGAAAATTTTTTTTTTGAAATTTTTTTTTTCGAAAATTTTTTTGAAATTTTTTTCCAATTTTTTTTTCAATTTTTTTAAATTTTTTTTTGAAATTTTTTTTTTTTGAAATTTTTTTTTTAAATTTTTTTTTCGAAAATTTTTTTTTCGATTTTTTTTTTAATTTTTTTAAAATTTTTTTTTTAATTTTTTTTTTGAAAATTTTTTTTTTGAAATTTTTTTTTTCGAAAATTTTTTTGAAATTTTTAATCCAATTTTTTTTTCAATTTTTTTAAATTTTTTTTTGAAATTTTTTTTTTTTGAAATTTTTTTTTTTGAAATTTTTTTTTTGAAAATTTTTTTTTTGATTTTTTTTTTCAATTTTTTTTTAAATTTTTTTTTTGAAAATTTTTTTTTGAAATTTTTTTTTTGAAATTTTTTTTTTTTATTTTTTTTAATTTTTTTTTTTGAAAATTTTTTTTTTTCAATTTTTTTTTAAATTTTTTTTTTTAATTTTTTTTAAATTTTTTTTTTGAAAATTTTTTTTTTGAAATTTTTTTTTTCGAAAATTTTTTTTGAAATTTTTTTCCAATTTTTTTTTCAATTTTTTTAAAATTTTTTTAAAATTTTTTTTTGAAATTTTTTTTTTTTGAAATTTTTTTTTTTGAAATTTTTTTTTTTTGAATTTTTTTTTTTTGAAATTTTTTTTTTTCGAAATTTTTTTTTTGAATTTTTTTTTCAATTTTTTTTTTTTTATTTTTTTAAAATTTTTTTTTTGAAATTTTTTTTTTCGAAAATTTTTTTGAAATTTTTAATCCAATTTTTTTTTCAATTTTTTTAAATTTTTTTTTGAAATTTTTTTTTTTTGAAATTTTTTTTTTTGAAATTTTTTTTTTGAAAATTTTTTTTTTGATTTTTTTTTTCAATTTTTTTTTAAATTTTTTTTTTGAAAATTTTTTTTTGAAATTTTTTTTTTGAAATTTTTTTTTTTTATTTTTTTTAATTTTTTTTTTTGAAAATTTTTTTTTTTCAATTTTTTTTTAAATTTTTTTTTTTAATTTTTTTTAAATTTTTTTTTTGAAAATTTTTTTTTTGAAATTTTTTTTTTCGAAAATTTTTTTTGAAATTTTTTTCCAATTTTTTTTTCAATTTTTTTAAAATTTTTTTAAAATTTTTTTTTGAAATTTTTTTTTTTTGAAATTTTTTTTTTTGAAATTTTTTTTTTTTGAAATTTTTTTTTTTGAAATTTTTTTTTTCGAAATTTTTTTTTTGAATTTTTTTTTCAATTTTTTTTTTTTTATTTTTTTTAAATTTTTTTTTTGAAATTTTTTTTTTTGAAATTTTTTTTTTCGAAAATTTTTTTTGAAATATTTTTCCAATTTTTTTTTTCAATTTTTTTAAATTTTTTTTTGAAATTTTTTTTTTTTTGAAATTTTTTTTTTTGAAATTTTTTTTTTGAAAATTTTTTTTTTCGATTTTTTTTTTCAATTTTTTTTTAAATTTTTTTTTTGAAAATTTTTTTTTGAAATTTTTTTTTTAAATTTTTTTTTTATTTTTTTTAAATTTTTTTTTTGAAAATTTTTTTTTTGAAATTTTTTTTTTGAAATTTTTTTTTTCGAAAATTTTTTTGAAATTTTTTTCCAATTTTTTTTTCAATTTTTTTAAATTTTTTTTTGAAATTTTTTTTTTTAATTTTTTTTTCGAAAATTTTTTTTTCGATTTTTTTTTTAAATTTTTTTTTAAATTTTTTTTTTGAAAATTTTTTTTTGAAATTTTTTTTTTGAAATTTTTTTTTTTATTTTTTTTAAATTTTTTTTTTGAAAAATTTTTTTTTTTCAATTTTTTTTTGAATTTTTTTTCAATTTTTTTTTCAATTTTTTTTTTTTATTTTTTTTAAATTTTTTTTAAATTTTTTTTTTGAAAATTTTTTTTTTGAAATTTTTTTTTTCGAAAATTTTTTTTGAAATTTTTTTCCAATTTTTTTTTTCAATTTTTTTAAAAATTTTTTAAATTTTTTTTTTGAAATTTTTTTTTTTGAAATTTTTTTTTTTGAATTTTTTTTTTCGAAATTTTTTTTTTCGAAATTTTTTTGAAATTTATTTCCAATTTTTTTTTTCAATTTTTTTTTCAATTTTTTTTAAATTTTTTTTAAATTTTTTTTTTGAAATTTTTTTTTTTTTTTTTTTTTGAAATTTTTTTTTTTGAAATTTTTTTTTTCGAAATTTTTTTGAAATTTATTTCCAATTTTTTTTTTCAATTTTTTTAAAAATTTTTTAAAATTTTTTTTTTGAAATTTTTTTTTTTGAAATTTTTTTTTTGAAAATTTTTTTTTTTGAAATTTTTTTTTTGAAAATTATTTAAATTTATTTTTTTTGTATTTTTTTTTCGAAAATTTTTTTGAAATTTTTTTCCAATTTTTTTAAATTTTTTTTTGAAATTTTTTTTTTTTGAAATTTTTTTTTTTAAATTTTTTTTTCGAAAATTTTTTTTTCGATTTTTTTTTTAAATTTTTTTTTAAATTTTTTTTAAATTTTAAATTTTTTTTTTGAAATTTTTTTTTTTGAAATTTTTTTTTTGAAATTTTTTTTTTGAAAATTTTTTTTTTGAAATTTTTTTTTTGAAATTTTTTTTTTGAAAATTTTTCAAATTTATTTTTTTCCAATT
>OX101823.2:30901970-30904470 GCA_944452925.2 Chrysolina oricalcia | reverse complement strand
AAATTTTTTTTTTCGAAAATTTTTTTTGAAATTTTTTTCCAATTTTTTTTTTCAATTTTTTTAAAAATTTTTTAAATTTTTTTTTTTAAATTTTTTTTTTTGAAATTTTTTTTTTTGAATTTTTTTTTTCGAAATTTTTTTTTTCGAAATTTTTTTGAAATTTATTTCCAATTTTTTTTTTAAATTTTTTTTCAATTTTTTTTAAATTTTTTTTAAATTTTTTTTTTGAAATTTTTTTTTTTTTTTTTTTTTGAAATTTTTTTTTTGAAATTTTTTTTTTCGAAATTTTTTTGAAATTTATTTCCAATTTTTTTTTTCAATTTTTTTAAAAATTTTTTAAAATTTTTTTTTTGAAATTTTTTTTTTTGAAATTTTTTTTTTGAAAATTTTTTTTTTTGAAATTTTTTTTTTGAAAATTTTTTAAATTTATTTTTTTTGTATTTTTTTTTTGAAATTTTTTTTTTCGAAAATTTTTTTGAAATTTTTTTCCAATTTTTTTTTCAATTTTTTTTAATTTTTTTTTGAAATTTTTTTTTTTTGAAATTTTTTTTTTTTAATTTTTTTTTCGAAAATTTTTTTTTCGATTTTTTTTTTAATTTTTTTTTAAATTTTTTTTAAATTTTTTTTTTTTAAATTTTTTTTTTGAAATTTTTTTTTTCGAAAATTTTTTTGAAATTTTTTTCCAATTTTTTTTTCAATTTTTTTAAATTTTTTTTTGAAATTTTTTTTTTTTGAAATTTTTTTCTTTGAAATTTTTTTTTTGAAAATTTTTTTTTTGATTTTTTTTTTCAATTTTTTTTTAAATTTTTTTTTTGAAAATTTTTTTTCGAAATTTTTTTTTGAAATTTTTTTTTTTGAAATTTTTTTTTTGAAATTTTTTTTTTGAAAATTTTTTTTTTGATTTTTTTTTTCAATTTTTTTTTAAATTTTTTATTTGAAAATTTTTTTTTGAAATTTTTTTTTTGAAATTTTTTTTTTAATTTTTTTAAATTTTTTTTTTTGAAAATTTTTTTTTTTCAATTTTTTTTTGAATTTTTTTTAAAAATTTTTTTTAAATTTTTTTTTTTTTATTTTTTTTAAATTTTTTTTTTGAAAATTTTTTTTTTGAAAATTTTTTTTGAAATTTTTTTCCAATTTTTTTTTAATTTTTTCTTAAATTTTTTTTTTGAAATTTTTTTTTGAAATTTTTTTTTTCGAAATTTTTTTTTTCAATTTTTTTTAAAATTTTTTTTTTTAAATTTTTTTAAAATTTTTTTTAAATTTTTTTTTTGAAAATTTTTTTTTTGAAATTTTTATTTTCGAAAATTTTTTTGAAATTTTTTTCCAATTTTTTTTAAAATTTTTTTAAATTTTTTTTTGAAATTTTTTTTTTTTGAAATTTTTTTTTTTTTAATTTTTTTTTTCGAAAATTTTTTTGAAATTTTTTTCCAATTTTTTTTTCAATTTTTTTAAATTTTTTTTTTAAATTTTTTTTTTTTGAAATTTTTTTTTTTGAAATTTTTTTTTTTATTTTTTTTAATTTTTTTTTTTGAAAATTTTTTTTTTAAAATTTTTTTTAAATTTTTTTTTTGAAATTTTTTTTTTCGAAAATTTTTTTGAAATATTTTTCCAATTTTTTTTTTCAATTTTTTTAAATTTTTTTTTGAAATTTTTTTTTTTGAAATTTTTTTTTTTGAAATTTTTTTTTTTGAAATTTTTTTTTTGAAAATTTTTTTTTTCGATTTTTTTTTTCAATTTTTTTTTTAATTTTTTTTTTGAAAATTTTTTTTTGAAATTTTTTTTTGAAATTTTTTTTTTATTTTTTTTAAATTTTTTTTTTGAAAATTTTTTTTTTGAAATTTTTTTTTCAATTCATTTAAAATTTTTTTTTTTTATTTTTTTTTAATTTTTTTTTGAAAATTTTTTTTTTGAAATTTTTTTTTTCGAAAATTTTTTTGAAATTTTTTTCCAATTTTTTTTTCAATTTTTTTAAATTTTTTTTTGAAATTTTTTTTTCGAAATTTTTTTTTTAAATTTTTTTTTCGAAAATTTTTTTTTCGATTTTTTTTTTTAATTTTTTTTAAATTTTTTTTTAAATTTTTTTTTTGAAAATTTTTTTTTTGAAATTTTTTTTTTCGAAAATTTTTTTGAAATTTTTTTTTCAATTTTTTTAAATTTTTTTTTGAAATTTTTTTTTTTTGAAATTTTTTTTTTTGAATTTTTTTTTTTGAAAATTTTTTTTTTTGATTTTTTTTTTCAATTTTTTTTTAAATTTTTTTTTTGAAAATTTTTTTTTGAAATTTTTTTTTTGAAATTTTTTTTTTTTTTTTTTTTAAATTTTTTTTTTTGAAAATTTTTTTTTTTCAATTTTTTTTTGAATTTTTTTTAAAATTTTTTTTTAATTTTTTTTTTTTATTTTTTTTAAATTTTTTTTTTGAAAATTTTTTTTTTGAAAATTTTTTTTGAAATTTTTTTCCAATTTTTTTCAAATTTTTTTTTAAATTTTTTTTTTGAAATTTTT
>OX101823.2:30884470-30886970 GCA_944452925.2 Chrysolina oricalcia | reverse complement strand
TTTTTTTTTGAAATTTTTATTTTCGAAAATTTTTTTGAAATTTTTTTCCAATTTTTTTTAAAATTTTTTTAAATTTTTTTTTGAAATTTTTTTTTTTTGAAATTTTTTTTTTTTTAATTTTTTTTTTCGAAAATTTTTTTGAAATTTTTTTCCAATTTTTTTTTCAATTTTTTTAAATTTTTTTTTTAAATTTTTTTTTTTTGAAATTTTTTTTTTTGAAATTTTTTTTTTTATTTTTTTTAATTTTTTTTTTTGAAAATTTTTTTTTTAAAATTTTTTTTAAATTTTTTTTTTGAAATTTTTTTTTTCGAAAATTTTTTTGAAATATTTTTCCAATTTTTTTTTTCAATTTTTTTAAATTTTTTTTTGAAATTTTTTTTTTTGAAATTTTTTTTTTTGAAATTTTTTTTTTGAAAATTTTTTTTTTCGATTTTTTTTTTCAATTTTTTTTTTAATTTTTTTTTTGAAAATTTTTTTTTGAAATTTTTTTTTGAAATTTTTTTTTTATTTTTTTTAAATTTTTTTTTTGAAAATTTTTTTTTTGAAATTTTTTTTTCAATTCATTTAAAATTTTTTTTTTTTATTTTTTTTTAATTTTTTTTTGAAAATTTTTTTTTTGAAATTTTTTTTTTCGAAAATTTTTTTGAAATTTTTTTCCAATTTTTTTTTCAATTTTTTTAAATTTTTTTTTGAAATTTTTTTTTCGAAATTTTTTTTTTAAATTTTTTTTTCGAAAATTTTTTTTTCGATTTTTTTTTTTAATTTTTTTTAAATTTTTTTTTAAATTTTTTTTTTGAAAATTTTTTTTTTGAAATTTTTTTTTTCGAAAATTTTTTTGAAATTTTTTTTTCAATTTTTTTAAATTTTTTTTTGAAATTTTTTTTTTTTGAAATTTTTTTTTTTGAATTTTTTTTTTTGAAAATTTTTTTTTTTGATTTTTTTTTTCAATTTTTTTTTAAATTTTTTTTTTGAAAATTTTTTTTTGAAATTTTTTTTTTGAAATTTTTTTTTTTTTTTTTTTTAAATTTTTTTTTTTGAAAATTTTTTTTTTTCAATTTTTTTTTGAATTTTTTTTAAAATTTTTTTTTAATTTTTTTTTTTTATTTTTTTTAAATTTTTTTTTTGAAAATTTTTTTTTTGAAAATTTTTTTTGAAATTTTTTTCCAATTTTTTTCAAATTTTTTTTTAAATTTTTTTTTTGAAATTTTTTTTCAATTTTTTTTAAATTTTTTTTTTAAAATTTTTTTTAAATTTTTTTTTTGAAATTTTTTTTTTCGAAAATTTTTTTGAAATATTTTTCCAATTTTTTTTTCAATTTTTTTAAATTTTTTTTTGAAATTTTTTTTTTTTGAAATTTTTTTTTTTGAAATTTTTTTTTTGAAAATTTTTTTTTTCGATTTTTTTTTTCAATTTTTTTTTAAATTTTTTTTTTCGATTTTTTTTCAATTTTTTTTTAAATTTTTTTTTTGAAAATTTTTTTTTGAAATTTTTTTTCGAAATTTTTTTTTTGAATTTTTTTTTCAATTTTTTTTAAAAATTTTTTTTTTTATTTTTTTAAAATTTTTTTTTTGAAATTTTTTTTTTCGAAAATTTTTTTGAATTTTTTTTCCAATTTTTTTTTCAATTTTTTTAAATTTTTTTTTGAAATTTTTTTTTTTTGAAATTTTTTTTTTTAAATTTTTTTTTCGAAAATTTTTTTTTCGATTTTTTTTTTAAATTTTTTTTAAATTTTTTTTTTGAAAATTTTTTTTTGAAATTTTTTTTTTGAAATTTTTTTTTTTATTTTTTTTAAATTTTTTTTTTGAAAAATTTTTTTTTTTCAATTTTTTTTTGAATTTTTTTTCAATTTTTTTTTCAATTTTTTTTTTTAAATTTTTTTTAAATTTTTTTTTTGAAAATTTTTTTTTTGAAATTTTTTTTTTCGAAAATTTTTTTTGAAATTTTTTTCCAATTTTTTTTTTCAATTTTTTTAAAAATTTTTGAAATTTTTTTTTTGAAATTTTTTTTTTTGAAATTTTTTTTTTTGAATTTTTTTTTTTCGAAATTTTTTTTTTCGAAATTTTTTTGAAATTTATTTCCAATTTTTTTTTTCAATTTTTTTTCAATTTTTTTTAAATTTTTTTTAAATTTTTTTTTTGAAATTTTTTTTTTTTTTTTTTTTTTGAAATTTTTTTTTTGAAATTTTTTTTTTCGAAATTTTTTTGAAATTTATTTCCAATTTTTTTTTTCAATTTTTTTAAAAATTTTTTAAAATTTTTTTTTTGAAATTTTTTTTTTTGAAATTTTTTTTTTGAAAATTTTTTTTTTTGAAATTTTTTTTTTGAAAATTTTTTAAATTTATTTTTTTTGTATTTTTTTTTTGAAATTTTTTTTTTCGAAAATTTTTTTGAAATTTTTTTCCAATTTTTTTTTCAATTTTTTTTAATTTTTTTTTGAAATTTTTTTTTTTGAAATTTTTTTTTTTTAATTTTTTTTTCGAAAATTTTTTTTTCGATTTTTT
>OX101823.2:30876970-30879470 GCA_944452925.2 Chrysolina oricalcia | reverse complement strand
TTTTTTTTTTGAAATTTTTTTTTTCGAAAATTTTTTTGAAATTTTTTTCCAATTTTTTTTTTCAATTTTTTTAAATTTTTTTTTGAAATTTCTTTTTTTTGAAATTTTTTTTTTTTTTATTTTTTTTTTGAAAATTTTTTTTTTTCAATTTTTTTTTTGAATTTTTTTTAAAATTTTTTTTAAAATTTTTTTTTTAAATTTTTTTTAAATTTTTTTTTTGAAAATTTTTTTTTTGAAATTTTTTTTTTTGAAATTTTTTTTTTTGAAATTTTTTTTTTCGAAATTTTTTTTTTGAATTTTTTTTTCAATTTTTTTTTAAATTTTTTTTAAAATTTTTTTTTTAAAATTTTTTTTAAATTTTTTTTTTGAAAATTTTTTTTTTTCAATTTTTTTTTTCAATTTTTTTTTAAATTTTTTTTAAAATTTTTTTTTTAAATTTTTTTTAAAATTTTTTTTTTGAAAATTTTTTTTTTGAAATTTTTTTTTTTGAAATTTTTTTTTTTGAAATTTTTTTTTTCGAAATTTTTTTTTTGAATTTTTTTTTCAATTTTTTTTTAAATTTTTTTTTTTAATTTTTTTTAAATTTTTTTTTTGAAAATTTTTTTTTTGAAATTTTTTTTTTTGAAATTTTTTTTTTTGAAATTTTTTTTTTCGAAATTTTTTTTTTGAATTTTTTTAAAAATTTTTTTTTAAATTTTTTTTTTTAAATTTTTTTTAAATTTTTTTTTTGAAATTTTTTTTTTCAATTTTTTTTTTGAATTTTTTTTTCAATTTTTTTTTAATCTTTTTTTTAAAATTTTTTTTAAATTTTTTTTTCGAAAATTTTTTTTTTGAAATTTTTTTTTTCGAAAATTTTTTTTGAAAATTTTTTCCAATTTTTTTTTTCAATTTTTTTAAAAATTTTTTTTGAAATTTTTTTTTTTTGAAATTTTTTTTTTTGAAATTTTTTTTTGAAATTTTTTTTTTGAAATTTTTTTTTTGAAATTTTTTTTTTATTTTTTTTAAATTTTTTTTTTGAAAATTTTTTTTGAAATTTTTTTCCAATTTTTTTTTTCAATTTTTTTAAAATTTTTTTAAAATTTTTTTTTGAAATTTTTTTTTTTTTAATTTTTTTTTTGAAAATTTTTTTTTTTCAATTTTTTTTTTTCAATTTTTTTTTCAATTTTTTTTTAAATTTTTTTTTTCAATTTTTTTTTTGAATTTTTTTAAATTTTTTTTTAAATTTTTTTTTTTTTAATTTTTTTTTTGAAAATTTTTTTTTTCCAATTTTTTTTTTCAATTTTTTTAAAATTTTTTTAAAATTTTTTTTTGAAATTTTTTTTTTTTGAAATTTTTTTTTTTGAAATTTTTTTTTTTAATTTTTTTTTTGAAAATTTTTTTTTTCAATTTTTTTTTTTCAATTTTTTTTTTAATTTTTTTTTTTTTATTTTTTTTAAATTTTTTTTTTTAAATTTTTTTTTTTGAAATTTTTTTTTTGAAAATTTTTTTTTTGATTTTTTTTTCAATTTTTTTTTAAATTTTTTTTTTGAAAATTTTTTTTGAAATTTTTTTTTTGAAATTTTTTTTTTATTTTTTTTAAATTTTTTTTTTGAAAATTTTTTTTTTTCAATTTTTTTTTTGAATTTTTTTTCAATTTTTTTTAAAATTTTTTTTTTTTGAAATTTTTTTTTTGAAATTTTTTTTTTGAATTTTTTTTTTATTTTTTTTTAAATTTTTTTTTTGAAAATTTTTTTTGAAATTTTTTTCCAATTTTTTTTTTCAATTTTTTAAAAAATTTTTTAAAATTTTTTTTTGAAATTTTTTTTTTTGAAATTTTTTTTTGATTTTTTTTTTCAATTTTTTTTTAAATTTTTTTTGAAATTTTTTTTTTAAAATTTTTTTTAAATTTTTTTTTTGAAATTTTTTTTTTTGAAATTTTTTTTTTTTGAAATTTTTTTTTTTGAAATTTTTTTTTTCGAAATTTTTTTTTTGAATTTTTTTTTGAATTTTTTTTTAAATTTTTTTTTTTTAATTTTTTTTAAATTTTTTTTTTGAAAATTTTTTTTTTGAAATTTTTTTTTTCGAAAATTTTTTTGAAATTTTTTTCCAATTTTTTTTTTCAATTTTTTTAAATTTTTTTTTGAAATTTTTTTTTTTTGAAATTTTTTTTTTGAAATTTTTTTTTTGAAATTTTTTTTTTTAATTTTTTTTTAAATTTTGTTTTTGAAAATTTTTTTTTTTCAATTTTTTTTTTGAATTTTTTTTTTAATTTTTTTAAAATTTTTTTTTAAAATTTTTTTTAAATTTTTTTTTTGAAAATTTTTTTTTTTTATTTTTTTTTTTGAATTTTTTTTTCAATTTTTTTTTTAATTTTTTTTTTATTTTTTTTTAATTTTTTTTTTTGAAAATTTTTTTTTTTGAAATTTTTTTTTTCGAAAATTTTTTTTGAAAATTTTTTCCAATTTTTTTTTTCAATTTTTTTAAAATTTTTTTAAAATTTTTTTTTGAAATTTTTTTTTTT
>OX101823.2:30851970-30864470 GCA_944452925.2 Chrysolina oricalcia | reverse complement strand
TTTTTAATTTTTTTTTAAATTTTTTTTTGGAAATTTTTTTTTTGAAATTTTTTTTTTTTGAAATTTTTTTTTTTGAAATTTTTTTTTTCGAAATTTTTTTTTTGAATTTTTTTTTCAATTTTTTTTTAAATTTTTTTTTTTTATTTTTTTTTAAATTTTTTTTTTGAAAATTTTTTTTTTGAAATTTTTTTTTTCGAAAATTTTTTTGAAATTTTTTTCCAATTTTTTTTTTCAATTTTTTTAAATTTTTTTTTGAAATTTTTTTTTTTGAAATTTTTTTTTTTTAAATTTTTTTTTTCGAAATTTTTTTGAAATTTATTTCCAATTTTTTTTTTCAATTTTTTTAAAATTTTTTTAAAATTTTTTTTTTGAAATTTTTTTTTTTGAAATTTTTTTTTTGAAAATTTTTTTTTTTGAATTTTTTTTTGAAATTTTTTTCCAATTTTTTTTTTCAATTTTTTTTTAAATTTTTTAAAATTATATTTTTGAAATTTTTTTTTTCGAAAATTTTTTTGAAATTTTTTTCCAATTTTTTTTTTCAATTTTTTTTTAAATTTTTTAAAATTATTTTTTTGAAATTTTTTTTGAATTTTTTTTTGAAATTTTTTTTTTTGAAATTTTTTTTTTGAATTTTTTTTTGAATTTTTTTTAAAATTTTTTTTGAAATTTTTTTTTTAAATTTTTTTTAAATTTTTTTTTTGAAATTTTTTTTTTTGAAATTTTTTTTTTGAAAATTTTTTTTTTGATTTTTTTTTCAATTTTTTTTTAAATTTTTTTTTTGAAAATTTTTTTTTTCAATTTTTTTTTTGAATTTTTTTTTAAATTTTTTTTTAAATTTTTTTTTTAAATTTTTTTTAAATTTTTTTTTTGAAAATTTTTTTTTTGAAATTTTTTTTTTCGAAATTTTTTTTTGAAATTTTTTTCCAATTTTTTTTTTCAATTTTTTTAAATTTTTTTTTGAAATTTTTTTTTTTTGAAATTTTTTTTTTTGAAATTTTTTTTTTGAAAAATTTTTTTTTGATTTTTTTTTTCAATTTTTTTTTAAATTTTTTTTTTGAAAATTTTTTTTTGAAATTTTTTTTTTAAATTTTTTTTTTTTTTTTTTTTTAATTTTTTTTTTGAAAATTTTTTTTTTCAGTTTTTTTTTTGAATTTTTTTTTAAATTTTTTTTAAAATTTTTTTTTTTTTATTTTTTTTTAATTTTTTTTTTGAAAATTTTTTTTTTTCAATTTTTTTTTTGAATTTTTTTTTCAATTTTTTTTAAAATTTCTTTTTTAAATTTTTTTTTAAATTTTTTTTTTGAAAATTTTTTTTTTGAAATTTTTTTTTTCGAAAATTTTTTTTGAAAATTTTTTCCAATTTTTTTTTTCAATTTTTTTAAAAATTTTTTAAAATTTTTTTTTGAAATTTTTTTTTTTTGAAATTTTTTTTTTTGAAATTTTTTTTTGAAATTTTTTTTTTGAAATTTTTTTTTTGAAATTTTTTTTTTATTTTTTTTAAATTTTTTTTTTGAAAATTTTTTTTGAAATTTTTTTCTAATTTTTTTTTTCAATTTTTTTAAAATTTTTTTTTGAAATTTTTTTTTTTTGAAATTTTTTTTTTGAATTTTTTTTTCAATTTTTTTTAAAATTTTTTTTGAAATTTTTTTTTTTAATTTTTTTTAAATTTTTTTTTTGAAAATTTTTTTTTTGAAATTTTTTTTTTTTGAAATTTTTTTTTTCGAAATTTTTTTTTTGAATTTTTTTTTCAATTTTTTTTAAAATTTTTTTTTTATTTTTTTTAAATTTTTTTTTTGAAAATTTTTTTTTTGAAATTTTTTTTTTCGAAAATTTTTTTGAAATTTTTTTCCAATTTTTTTTTTCAATTTTTTTAAATTTTTTTTTGAAATTTTTTTTTTTTGTAATTTTTTTTTTGAAATTTTTTTTTTGAAAATTTTTTTTTTGAAATTTTTTTTTTCGAAAATTTTTTTGAAATTTTTTTCCAATTTTTTTTTTCAATTTTTTTAAATTTTTTTTTGAAATTTTTTTTTTTGTAATTTTTTTTTTTAAATTTTTTTTTTGAAAATTTTTTTTTTCAATTTTTTTTTTGAATTTTTTTAAAAATTTTTTTTAAAATTTTTTTTTTTTAATTTTTTTTAAATTTTTTTTTTGAAAATTTTTTTTTTTTCAATTTTTTTTTGATTTTTTTTTTCAATTTTTTTTAAAATTTTTTTTTTTTATTTTTTTTAAATTTTTTTTTTTGAAAATTTTTTTTTTGAAATTTTTTTTTTCGAAATTTTTTTTTGAAAATTCTTTCCAATTTTTTTTTCAATTTTTTAAAAATTTTTTAAAATTTTTTTTTGAAATTTTTTTTTTTGAAATTTTTTTTTTGAAATTTTTTTTTGAAATTTTTTTTTCCAAATTTTTTAAAATTTTTTTTTAAATTTTTTTTTTGAAAATTTTTTTTTTGAAATTTTTTTTTTTTAAATTTTTTTTTTTGAAATTTTTTTTTTCGAAATTTTTTTTTTGAATTTTTTTTTCAATTTTTTTTAAAATTTTTTTTTTTTAATTTTTTTTAAATTTTTTTTTTGAAAATTTTTTTTTTGAAATTTTTTTTTTCGAAAATTTTTTTGAAATTTTTTTCCAATTTTTTTTTTCAATTTTTTTTAATTTTTTTTTGAAACTTTTTTTTTTTGAAATTTTTTTTTTTGAAATTTTTTTTTTCGAAATTTTTTTTCCATTTTTTTTTTCAATTTTTTTGAAATTTTTTTTAAATTTTTTTTTTGAAATTTTTTTTTGAAATTTTTTTTTTGAAATTTTTTTTTTATTTTTTTTAAATTTTTTTTTTTAAATTTTTTTTTTTCAATTTTTTTTTTGAATTTTTTTTTCAATTTTTTTTAAAATTATTTTTGAAATTTTTTTTTTTTAATTTTTTTAAAATTTTTTTTTTGAAATTTTTTTTTTTGAAATTTTTTTTTTTGAAAATTTTTTTTTTGATTTTTTTTTCAATTTTTTTTTAATTTTTTTTTTGAAAATTTTTTTTTGAAATTTTTTTTTTGAAATTTTTTTTTTATTTTTTTTAAATTTTTTTTTTTAAATTTTTTTTTTTCAATTTTTTTTTTGAATTTTTTTTTCAATTTTTTTTAAAATTTTTTTTTTTTGAAATTTTTTTTTTGAAATTTTTTTTTTTATTTTTTTTAAATTTTTTCTTTGAAAATTTTTTTTGAAATTTTTTTCCAATTTTTTTTTTCAATTTTTTAAAAAAATTTTTAAAATTTTTTTTTGAAATTTTTTTTTTTGAAATTTTTTTTTTGATTTTTTTTTTCAATTTTGATTTAAATTTTTTTTGAAATTTTTTTTTTTTAATTTTTTTTTAAATTTTTTTTTGGAAATTTTTTTTTTGAAATTTTTTTTTTTTGAAATTTTTTTTTTTGAAATTTTTTTTTTCGAAATTTTTTTTTTGAATTTTTTTTTCAATTTTTTTTTAAATTTTTTTTTTTTATTTTTTTTTAAATTTTTTTTTTGAAAATTTTTTTTTTGAAATTTTTTTTTTCGAAAATTTTTTTGAAATTTTTTTCCAATTTTTTTTTTCAATTTTTTTAAATTTTTTTTTGAAATTTTTTTTTTTGAAATTTTTTTTTTTGAAATTTTTTTTTTCGAAATTTTTTTGAAATTTATTTCCAATTTTTTTTTTCAATTTTTTTAAAATTTTTTTAAAATTTTTTTTTTGAAATTTTTTTTTTTGAAATTTTTTTTTTGAAAATTTTTTTTTTTGAATTTTTTTTTGAAATTTTTTTCCAATTTTTTTTTTCAATTTTTTTTTAAATTTTTTAAAATTATATTTTTGAAATTTTTTTTTTCGAAAATTTTTTTGAAATTTTTTTCCAATTTTTTTTTTCAATTTTTTTTTAAATTTTTTAAAATTATTTTTTTGAAATTTTTTTTGAATTTTTTTTTGAAATTTTTTTTTTTGAAATTTTTTTTTTGAATTTTTTTTTGAATTTTTTTTTAAATTTTTTTTGAAATTTTTTTTTTAAATTTTTTTTAAATTTTTTTTTTGAAATTTTTTTTTTTGAAATTTTTTTTTTGAAAATTTTTTTTTTGATTTTTTTTTCAATTTTTTTTTAAATTTTTTTTTTGAAAATTTTTTTTTTCAATTTTTTTTTTGAATTTTTTTTTAAATTTTTTTTTAAATTTTTTTTTTAAATTTTTTTTAAATTTTTTTTTTGAAAATTTTTTTTTTGAAATTTTTTTTTTCGAAATTTTTTTTTGAAATTTTTTTCCAATTTTTTTTTTCAATTTTTTTAAATTTTTTTTTGAAATTTTTTTTTTTTGAAATTTTTTTTTTTGAAATTTTTTTTTTGAAAAATTTTTTTTTGATTTTTTTTTTCAATTTTTTTTTAAATTTTTTTTTTGAAAATTTTTTTTTGAAATTTTTTTTTTAAATTTTTTTTTTTTTTTTTTTTTAATTTTTTTTTTGAAAATTTTTTTTTTCAGTTTTTTTTTTGAATTTTTTTTTAAATTTTTTTTAAAATTTTTTTTTTTTTATTTTTTTTTAATTTTTTTTTTGAAAATTTTTTTTTTTCAATTTTTTTTTTGAATTTTTTTTTCATTTTTTTTTAAAATTTCTTTTTTAAATTTTTTTTTAAATTTTTTTTTTGAAAATTTTTTTTTTGAAATTTTTTTTTTCGAAAATTTTTTTTGAAAATTTTTTCCAATTTTTTTTTTCAATTTTTTTAAAAATTTTTTAAAATTTTTTTTTGAAATTTTTTTTTTTTGAAATTTTTTTTTTTGAAATTTTTTATTGAAATTTTTTTTTTGAAATTTTTTTTTTGAAATTTTTTTTTTATTTTTTTTAAATTTTTTTTTTGAAAATTTTTTTTGAAATTTTTTTCTAATTTTTTTTTTCAATTTTTTTAAAATTTTTTTTTGAAATTTTTTTTTTTTGAAATTTTTTTTTTGAATTTTTTTTTCAATTTTTTTTAAAATTTTTTTTGAAATTTTTTTTTTTAATTTTTTTTAAATTTTTTTTTTGAAAATTTTTTTTTTGAAATTTTTTTTTTTTGAAATTTTTTTTTTCGAAATTTTTTTTTTGAATTTTTTTTTCAATTTTTTTTAAAATTTTTTTTTTATTTTTTTTAAATTTCTTTTTTGAAAATTTTTTTTTTGAAATTTTTTTTTTCGAAAATTTTTTTGAAATTTTTTTCCAATTTTTTTTTTCAATTTTTTTAAATTTTTTTTTGAAATTTTTTTTTTTTGTAATTTTTTTTTTGAAATTTTTTTTTTGAAAATTTTTTTTTTGAAATTTTTTTTTTCGAAAATTTTTTTGAAATTTTTTTCCAATTTTTTTTTTCAATTTTTTTAAATTTTTTTTTGAAATTTTTTTTTTTGTAATTTTTTTTTTTAAATTTTTTTTTTGAAAATTTTTTTTTTCAATTTTTTTTTTGAATTTTTTTAAAAATTTTTTTTAAAATTTTTTTTTTTTAATTTTTTTTAAATTTTTTTTTTGAAAATTTTTTTTTTTTCAATTTTTTTTTGATTTTTTTTTTCAATTTTTTTTAAAATTTTTTTTTTTTATTTTTTTTAAATTTTTTTTTTCGAAATTTTTTTTTGAAAATTCTTTCCAATTTTTTTTTCAATTTTTTAAAAATTTTTTAAAATTTTTTTTTGAAATTTTTTTTTTTTAAATTTTTTTTTTGAAATTTTTTTTTGAAATTTTTTTTTCCAAATTTTTTAAAATTTTTTTTTAAATTTTTTTTTTGAAAATTTTTTTTTTGAAATTTTTTTTTTTTAAATTTTTTTTTTTGAAATTTTTTTTTTCGAAATTTTTTTTTTGAATTTTTTTTTCAATTTTTTTTAAAATTTTTTTTTTTTAATTTTTTTTAAATTTTTTTTTTGAAAATTTTTTTTTTGAAATTTTTTTTTTCGAAAATTTTTTTGAAATTTTTTTCCAATTTTTTTTTTCAATTTTTTTTAATTTTTTTTTGAAACTTTTTTTTTTTGAAATTTTTTTTTTTGAAATTTTTTTTTTGAAAATTTTTTTTTTGATTTTTTTTTTCAATTTTTTTTTAAATTTTTTTTTTGAAAATTTTTTTTTGAAATTTTTTTTTTGAAATTTTTTTTTTTATTTTTTTAAAATTTTTTTTTTGAAAATTTTTTTTTTTCAATTTTTTTTTTGAGTTTTTTTTCAATTTTTTTTTAAATTTTTTTTTTTATTTTTTTTAAATTTTTTTTTTGAAAATTTTTTTTTTGAAATTTTTTTTTTCGAAAATTTTTTTTGAAATTTTTTTCCAATTTTTTTTTTCAATTTTTTTAAAAATTTTTTAAAATTTTTTTTTGAAATTTTTTTTTTTGAAATTTTTTTTTTTGAAATTTTGTTTTTGAATTTTTTTTTTATTTTTTTGAAATTTTTTTTTTGAAAATTTTTTTTTTCGATTTTTTTTTTCAATTTTTTTTTAAATTTTTTTTTTGAAAATTTTTTTTTGAAATTTTTTTTTGAAATTTTTTTTTTTATTTTTTTTAAATTTTTTTTTTGAAAATTTTTTTTTTGAAATTTTTTTTTCAATTTCATTTAAAATTTTTTTTTTTATTTTTTTTAAATTTTTTTTTGAAAATTTTTTTTTTTGAAATTTTTTTTTTCGAAAATTTTTTTGAAATTTTTTTCCAATTTTTTTTTCAATTTTTTTAATTTTTTTTTTGAAATTTTTTTTTTTTGAAATTTTTTTTGAAATTTTTTTCCAATTTTTTTTTTCAATTTTTTTAAAAAATTTTTAAATTTTTTTTTTGAAATTTTGTTTTTGGAAATTTTTTTTTTTGATTTTTTTTTTAAATTTTTTTTTAAATTTTTTTTTTGAAAATTTTTTTTTGAAATTTTTTTTTTGAAATTTTTTTTTTTATTTTTTTTAAATTTTTTTTTTGAAAAATTTTTTTTTTTTCAATTTTTTTTTGAATTTTTTTTTCAATTTTTTCAAAAATTTTTTTTTTTTAATTTTTTTTAAATTTTTTTTTTGAAAATTTTTTTTTTGAAATTTTTTTTTTTCGAAAATTTTTTTTGAAATTTTTTTCCAATTTTTTTTTTCAATTTTTTAAAAAAATTTTTAAATTTTTTTTTTGAAATTTTTTTTTTTGAAATTTTTTTTTTTGAATTTTTTTTTTTCGAAATTTTTTTTTTCGAAATTTTTTTGAAATTTATTTCCAATTTTTTTTTTTAATTTTTTTTTCAATTTTTTTTAAATTTTTTTGAAATTTTTTTTTTGAAATTTTTTTTTTTGTATTTTTTTTTGAAATTTTTTTTTTTGAAATTTTTTTTTTCGAATTTTTTTTGAAATTTTTTTTTTCGAAAATTTTTTTTGAAAATTTTTTCCAATTTTTTTTTTCAATTTTTTAAAAATTTTTTTAAAATTTTTTTTTGAAATTTTTTTTTTTGAAATTTTTTTTTTTGAAATTTTTTTTTGAAATTTTTTTTTTGAAATTTTTTTTTTTATTTTTTTTAAATTTTTTTTTTGAAAATTTTTTTTTTTCAATTTTTTTTTTGAATTTTTTTTTCAATTTTTTTTTAAATTTTTTTTAAATTTTTTTTTTGAAAATTTTTTTTTTGAAATTTTTTTTCAATTTTTTTTAAATTTTTTTTTTTGAAATTTTTTTTTGATTTTTTTTTTCAATTTTTTTAAAAATTTTTTTGAAATTTTTTTTTTTTAATTTTTTTTAAATTTTTTTTTTGAAAATTTTTTTTTTGAAATTTTTTTTTTTTTAAATTTTTTTTTTTGAAATTTTTTTTTTTATTTTTTTTAAATTTTTTTTTTGAAAAATTTTTTTTTTTCAATTTTTTTTTGAATTTTTTTGAAATTTTTTAAAAAATTTTTTTTTTTAAATTTTTTTTAAATTTTTTTTTTGAAAATTTTTTTTTTGAAATTTTTTTTTTCGAAAATTTTTTTTGAAATTTTTTTCCAATTTTTTTTTTAATTTTTTTAAAAAATTTTTAAATTTTTTTTTTGAAATTTTTTTTTTTGAAATTTTTTTTTTTGAATTTTTTTTTTTCGAAATTTTTTTTTTCGAAATTTTTTTGAAATTTATTTCCAATTTTTTTTTTCAATTTTTTTTTCAATTTTTTTTAAATTTTTTTTAAATTTTTTTTTTGAAATTTTTTTTTTGTATTTTTTTTTGAAATTTTTTTTTTCGAAAATTTTTTTTGAAAATTTTTTCCAATTTTTTAAAAATTTTTTTAAAATTTTTTTTTGAAATTTTTTTTTTTTGAAATTTTTTTTTTTGAAATTTTTTTTTGAAATTTTTTTTTTGAAATTTTTTTTTTTATTTTTTTTAAATTTTTTTTTTGAAAATTTTTTTTTTTCAATTTTTTTTTTGAATTTTTTTTTCAATTTTTTTTTAAATTTTTTTTTTTAATTTTTTTTAAATTTTTTTTTTGAAAATTTTTTTTTGAAAATTTTTTTTTTGATTTTTTTTTTCAATTTTTTTTTAAATTTTTTTTTTGAAAATTTTTTTTTGAAATTTTTTTTTTGAAATTTTTTTTTTTATTTTTTTTAATTTTTTTTTTTGAAAATTTTTTTTTTCAATTTTTTTTTGAATTTTTTTTAAAAATTTTTTTAAAATTTTTTTTTTTAATTTTTTTAAAATTTTTTTTTTGAAAATTTTTTTTTTGAAAATTTTTTTTTTGAAAATTTTTTTTGAAATTTTTTTCCAATTTTTTTTAAAATTTTTTTTGAAAATTTTTTTTTTGAAATTTTTTTTTTTTGAAATTTTTTTTTTTGAAATTTTTTTTTTCGAAATTTTTTTTTTGAATTTTTTTTTGAAAATTTTTTTTTAAATTTTTTTTTTAAAATTTTTTTTAAATTTTTTTTTTGAAAATTTTTTTTTTGAAATTTTTTTTTTCGAAAATTTTTTTGAAATTTTTTTCCAATTTTTTTTTTCAATTTTTTTAAATTTTTTTTTTGAAATTTTTTTTTTCGAAAATTTTTTTTGAAATTTTTTTTTTGAAATTTTTTTTTTATTTTTTTTAAATTTTTTTTTTGAAAATTTTTTTTTTTCAATTTTTTTTTTGAATTTTTTTTCAATTTTTTTTAAATTTTTTTTTTTGAAATTTTTTTTTGAATTTTTTTTTCAATTTTTTTAAAATTTTTTTTGAAATTTTTTTTTTTTAATTTTTTTTAAATTTTTTTTTAAAATTTTTTTTGAAATTTTTTTTTTTTGAAATTTTTTTTTTGAAATTTTTTTTTTGAAAATTTTTTTTTTCGATTTTTTTTTTCAATTTGTTTTTAAATTTTTTTTTTGAAAATTTTTTTTTTAAATTTTTTTTTGAAATTTTTTTTTTTATTTTTTTTAAATTTTTTTTTTGAAAATTTTTTTTTTGAAATTTTTTTTTCAATTTCATTTAAAATTTTTTTTTTTTTATTTTTTTTTAATTTTTTTTTGAAAATTTTTTTTTTGAAATTTTTTTTTTCGAAAATTTTTTTGAAATTTTTTTCCAATTTTTTTTTCAATTTTTTTAAATTTTTTTTTGAAATTTTTTTTTTTTGAAATTTTTTTTTTAAAATTTTTTTTTCGAAAATTTTTTTTTCGATATTTTTTTAAAATTTTTTTTTAAATTTTTTTTTTGAAAATTTTTTTTTGAAATTTTTTTTTTGAAATTTTTTTTTTAATTTTTTTTAAATTTTTTTTTTGAAAAATTTTTTTTTTTCAATTTTTTTTTAAATTTTTTTTTCAATTTTTTTTTTTAATTTTTTTTAAATTTTTTTTTTGAAAATTTTTTTTTTGAAATTTTTTTTTTTCGAAAATTTTTTTTGAAATTTTTTTCCAATTTTTTTTTTCAATTTTTTTAAAAATTTTTTAAATTTTTTTTTTGAAATTTTTTTTTTTGAAATTTTTTTTTTTGAATTTTTTTTTTCGAAATTTTTTTGAAATTTATTTACAATTTTTTTTTTCAATTTTTTGTTCAATTTTTTTAAAATTTTTTTTAAATTTTTTTTTTGAAATTTTTTTTTTTGTATTTTTTTTTTTAATTTTTTTTTTGAAATTTTTTTTTTCGAATTTTTTTTGAAATTTTTTTTTTCGAAAATTTTTTTTGAAAATTTTTTCCATTTTTTTTTTTCAATTTTTTAAAAATTTTTTTAAAATTTTTTTTTGAAATTTTTTTTTTTGAAATTTTTTTTTTTGAAATTTTTTTTTGAAATTTTTTTTTTGAAATTTTTTTTTTTATTTTTTTGAAATTTTTTTTTTGAAAATTTTTTTTTGAAAATTTTTTTTTTGAATATTTTTTTCAATTTTTTTTTAATTTTTTTTTTTTTAATTTTTTTTAAATTTTTTTTTTGAAAATTTTTTTTTTTTAATTTTTTTTCAATTTTTTTAAAATTTTTTTTTTGAAATTTTTTTTTGAATTTTTTTTTCAATTTTTTTAAAATTTTTTTAGAAATTTTTTTTTTTTAATTTTTTTTAAATTTTTTTTTTGAAAATTTTTTTTTTTTCAATTTTTTTTTAAATTTTTTTTTCAATTTTTTTTTAAAATTTTTTTTAAATTTTTTTTTTGAAATTTTTTTTTTTCGAAAATTTTTTTTGAAATTTTTTTCCAATTTTTTTTTTCAATTTTTTTAAAAATTTTTTAAATTTTTTTTTTGAAATTTTTTTTTTTGAAATTTTTTTTTTTGAATTTTTTTTTTCGAAATTTTTTTGAAATTTATTTACAATTTTTTTTTTTTAATTTTTTTTCAATTTTTTTAAAATTTTTTTTTTGAAATTTTTTTTTGAATTTTTTTTTCAATTTTTTTAAAATTTTTTTAGAAATTTTTTTTTTTTAATTTTTTTTAAATTTTTTTTTTGAAAATTTTTTTTTTTCAATTTTTTTTTAAATTTTTTTTTTTTCAATTTTTTTTTAAATTTTTTTTTCAATTTTTTTTTAAAATTTTTTTTAAATTTTTTTTTTGAAATTTTTTTTTTTCGAAAATTTTTTTTGAAATTTTTTTCCAATTTTTTTTTTCAATTTTTTTAAAAATTTTTTAAATTTTTTTTTTGAAATTTTTTTTTTTGAAATTTTTTTTTTTGAATTTTTTTTTTCGAAATTTTTTTGAAATTTATTTACAATTTTTTTTTTTTAATTTTTTTTCAATTTTTTTAAAATTTTTTTTTTGAAATTTTTTTTTGAATTTTTTTTTCAATTTTTTTAAAATTTTTTTAGAAATTTTTTTTTTTTAATTTTTTTTAAATTTTTTTTTTGAAAATTTTTTTTTTTTCAATTTTTTTTTAAATTTTTTTTTCAATTTTTTTTTAAAATTTTTTTTAAATTTTTTTTTTGAAATTTTTTTTTTTCGAAAATTTTTTTTGAAATTTTTTTCCAATTTTTTTTTTCAATTTTTTTAAAAATTTTTTAAATTTTTTTTTTGAAATTTTTTTTTTTGAAATTTTTTTTTTTGAATTTTTTTTTTCGAAATTTTTTTGAAATTTATTTACAATTTTTTTTTTCAATTTTTTGTTCAATTTTTTTAAAATTTTTTTTTTTGAAATTTTTTTTTTTGAAATTTTTTTTTGAAATTTTTTTTTTGAAATTTTTTTTTTTATTTTTTTGAAATTTTTTTTTTGAAAATTTTTTTTTGAAAATTTTTTTTTTGAATATTTTTTTCAATTTTTTTTTAATTTTTTTTTTTTTAATTTTTTTTAAATTTTTTTTTTGAAAATTTTTTTTTTTTAATTTTTTTTCAATTTTTTTAAAATTTTTTTTTTGAAATTTTTTTTTGAATTTTTTTTTCAATTTTTTTAAAATTTTTTTAGAAATTTTTTTTTTTTAATTTTTTTTAAATTTTTTTTTTGAAAATTTTTTTTTTTTCAATTTTTTTTTAAATTTTTTTTTCAATTTTTTTTTAAAATTTTTTTTAAATTTTTTTTTTGAAATTTTTTTTTTTCGAAAATTTTTTTTGAAATTTTTTTCCAATTTTTTTTTTCAATTTTTTTAAAAATTTTTTAAATTTTTTTTTTGAAATTTTTTTTTTTGAAATTTTTTTTTTTGAATTTTTTTTTTCGAAATTTTTTTGAAATTTATTTACAATTTTTTTTTTTTAATTTTTTTTCAATTTTTTTAAAATTTTTTTTTTGAAATTTTTTTTTGAATTTTTTTTTCAATTTTTTTAAAATTTTTTTAGAAATTTTTTTTTTTTAATTTTTTTTAAATTTTTTTTTTGAAAATTTTTTTTTTTTCAATTTTTTTTTAAATTTTTTTTTTTTCAATTTTTTTTTAAATTTTTTTTTCAATTTTTTTTTAAAATTTTTTTTAAATTTTTTTTTTGAAATTTTTTTTTTTCGAAAATTTTTTTTGAAATTTTTTTCCAATTTTTTTTTTCAATTTTTTTAAAAATTTTTTAAATTTTTTTTTTGAAATTTTTTTTTTTGAAATTTTTTTTTTTGAATTTTTTTTTTCGAAATTTTTTTGAAATTTATTTACAATTTTTTTTTTTTAATTTTTTTTCAATTTTTTTAAAATTTTTTTTTTGAAATTTTTTTTTGAATTTTTTTTTCAATTTTTTT
>OX101823.2:30786970-30789470 GCA_944452925.2 Chrysolina oricalcia | reverse complement strand
TTTTCAATTTTTTTAAAAATTTTTTAAATTTTTTTTTTGAAATTTTTTTTTTTGAAATTTTTTTTTTTGAATTTTTTTTTTTCGAAATTTTTTTTTTCGAAATTTTTTTGAAATTTATTTCCAATTTTTTTTTTCAATTTTTTTTTCAATTTTTTCAAAAATTTTTTTAAATTTTTTTTTTGAAATTTTTTTTTTGTATTTTTTTTTTTTGAAATTTTTTTTTTTGAAATTTTTTTTTTCGAATTTTTTTTGAAATTTTTTTTTTCGAAAATTTTTTTTGAAAATTTTTTCCAATTTTTTTTTCAATTTTTTAAAAAATTTTTTAAAATTTTTTTTTGAAATTTTTTTTTTTTGAAATTTTTTTTTTTGAAATTTTTTTTTGAAATTTTTTTTTTGAAATTTTTTTTTTTATTTTTTTGAAATTTTTTTTTTGAAAATTTTTTTTTTCAATTTTTTTTTTCAATTTTTTTTTCAATTTTTTTAAAATTTTTTTTTTTGAAATTTTTTTTTGAAATTTTTTTTTTCGAAAATTTTTTTGAAATATTTTTCCAATTTTTTTTTCAATTTTTTTTTAAATTTTTTTTTTTTAATTTTTTTTAAATTTTTTTTTTGAAAATTTTTTTTTTGAAATTTTTTTTTTCAAAAATTTTTTTTGAAATTTTTTTCCAATTTTTTTTTCAATTTTTTTAAAATTTTTTTGAAATTTTTTTTTTTGAAATTTTTTTTTTTGAAATTTTTTTTTTGAAAAATTTTTTTGAAATTTTTTTCCAATTTTTTTTTTTAATTTTTTTAAATTTTTTTGAATTTTTTTTTTGAAAAATTTTTTTTATTTTTTTTAAATTTATTTTTTTTTTGAAAATTTTTTTTTGAAAATTTTTTTTTTGAAATTTTTTTTTTCGAAAAATTTTTTTGAAATTTTTTTCCAATTTTTTTTTTCAATTTTTTTTAATTTTTTTGAATTTTTTTTTTGAAATTTTTTTTTTTGAATTTTTTTTTTGAATTTTTTTTCAATTTTTTTTAAAATTTTTTTTGAAATTTTTTTTTTTTAATTTTTTTTAAATTTTTTTTTTGAAAATTTTTTTTTTGAAATTTTTTTTTTTTAAATTTTTTTTTTTGAAATTTTTTTTTTCGAAATTTTTTTTTTGAATTTTTTTTTCAATTTTTTTTAAATTTTTTTTTTTTTTATTTTTTTTAAATTTTTTTTTTGAAAATTTTTTTTTTGAAATTTTTTTTTAAGAAAATTTTTTTGAAATTTTTTTCCAATTTTTTTTTTCAATTTTTTTAAATTTTTTTTTGAAATTTTTTTTTTTTGAAATTTTTTTTTTGAAAATTTTTTTTTTGATTTTTTTTTTCAATTTTTTTTTAAATTTTTTTTTTGAAAATTTTTTTTTGAAATTTTTTTTTGAAATTTTTTTTTTATTTTTTAAAATTTTTTTTTTGAAAATTTTTTTTTTTCAATTTTTTTTTTGAATTTTTTTTTCAATTTTTTTTAAAATTTTTTTTTTAAAATTTTTTTTAAATTTTTTTTTTGAAAATTTTTTTTTTGAAATTTTTTTTTTTGAAATTTTTTTTTTTGAAATTTTTTTTTTCGAAATTTTTTTTTTGAATTTTTTTTTCAATTTTTTTTTAAATTTTTTTTTTAAAATTTTTTTTAAATTTTTTTTTGAAAATTTTTTTTTTGAAATTTTTTTTTTCGAAAATTTTTTTGAAATTTTTTTCCAATTTTTTTTTTCAATTTTTTTAAATTTTTTTTTGAAATTTTTTTTTTTGAAATTTTTTTTTTTGAAATTTTTTTTTTGAAAATTTTTTTTTTGATTTTTTTTTTCAATTTTTTTTTAAATTTTTTTTTTTTAAATTTTTTTTTGAAATTTTTTTTTTGAAATTTTTTTTTTTATTTTTTTTAATTTTTTTTTTTGAAAATTTTTTTTTTCAATTTTTTTTTGAATTTTTTTTAAAAATTTTTTTAAAATTTTTTTTTTTAATTTTTTTTAAATTTTTTTTTTGAAAATTTTTTTTTTGAAAATTTTTTTTGAAATTTTTTTCCAATTTTTTTTAAAATTTTTTTTAAATTTTTTTTTTGAATATTTTTTTTTTGAAATTTTTTTTTTTTTAATTTTTTTTTTTGAAATTTTTTTTTTCGAAATTTTTTTTTTAAATTTTTTTTTCAATTTTTTTTAAAAATTTTTTTAAATTTTTTTTTTGAAAATTTTTTTTTTGAAATTTTTTTTTTTCGAAAATTTTTTTGAAATTTTTTTCCAATTTTTTTTTCAATTTTTTTAAATTTTTTTTTGAAATTTTTTTTTTTTGAAATTTTTTTTTTTGAAATTTTTTTTTTGAATTTTTTTTTTTGATTTTTTTTTCAATTTTTTTTTAAATTTTTTTTTTGAAAATTTTTTTTTGAAATTTTTTTTTTGAATTTTTTTTTTTTATTTTTTTTAAATTTTTTTTTTGAAAATTTTTTTTTTTCAATTTTTTTTTTGAATTTTTTTTTCAATTTTTT
>OX101823.2:30771970-30774470 GCA_944452925.2 Chrysolina oricalcia | reverse complement strand
AAATTTTTTTGAAATTTTTTTCCAATTTTTTTTTCAATTTTTTTAAATTTTTTTTTGAAATTTTTTTTTTTTGAAATTTTTTTTTTTTAATTTTTTTTTCGAAAATTTTTTTTTCGATTTTTTTTTTAAATTTTTTTTTAAATTTTTTTTTTGAAAATTTTTTTTGAAATTTTTTTTTTGAAATTTTTTTTTTTATTTTTTTTAAATTTTTTTTTTTGAAAAATTTTTTTTTTTCAATTTTTTTTTGAATTTATTTTTCAATTTTTTAAAAATTTTTTTTTTTAATTTTTTTTAAATTTTTTTTTGAAAATTTTTTTTTTGAAATTTTTTTTTTCGAAAATTTTTTTTGAAATTTTTTTCCAATTTTTTTTTTCAATTTTTTTAAAAATTTTTTAAATTTTTTTTTTGAAATTTTTTTTTTTGAAATTTTTTTTTTTGAATTTTTTTTTTTCGAAATTTTTTTTCTCGAAATTTTTTTGAAATTTATTTCCAATTTTTTTTTTCAATTTTTTTTTCAATTTTTTTAAAATTTTTTTAAAATTTTTTTTTTGAAATTTTTTTTTTTGTATTTTTTTTTTGAAATTTTTTTTTTTGAAATTTTTTTTTTCGAATTTTTTTTGAAATTTATTTCCAATTTTTTTTTTCAATTTTTTTAAAAATTTTTTAAAATTTTTTTTTTGAAATTTTTTTTTTTGAAATTTTTTTTTTGAAAATTTTTTTTTTTGAAATTTTTTTTTTGAAAATTTTTTAAATTTATTTTTTTTGTATTTTTTTTTTGAAATTTTTTTTTTCGAAAATTTTTTTGAAATTTTTTTCCAATTTTTTTTTTCAATTTTTTTTTAAATTTTTTAAAATTATTTTTTTGAAATTTTTTTTGAATTTTTTTTTTAAAATTTTTTTTTTTGAAATTTTTTTTTTGAATTTTTTTTTCAATTTTTTTTAAAATTTTTTTTGAATTTTTTTTTTTTTAAATTTTTTAAAATTTTTTTTTTTAAATTTTTTTTTTTGAAATTTTTTTTTTGAAAATTTTTTTTTTTGAAATTTTTTTTTTGAAATTTTTTTTTTGAAAATTTTTTAAATTTATTTTTTTTGTATTTTTTTTTTGAAATTTTTTTTTTCGAAAATTTTTTTGAAATTTTTTTCCAATTTTTTTTTTCAATTTTTTTAAAAATTTTTTAAAATTATTTTTTTGAAATTTTTTTTGAATTTTTTTTTTGAAATTTTTTTTTTTGAAATTTTTTTTTCAATTTTTTTTTCAATTTTTTTTAAAATTTTTTTTGAATTTTTTTTTTTAAATTTTTTTTAAATTTTTTTTTTGAAAATTTTTTTTTTGAAATTTTTTTTTTCGAAAATTTTTTTTGAAATTTTTTTCCAATTTTTTTTTTCAATTTTTTTAAAAATTTTTTGAAAATTTTTTTTTTGAAATTTTTTTTTTCGAAAATTTTTTTTGAAATTTTTTTCCAATTTTTTTTTTCAATTTTTTAAAAAATTTTTTAAAATTTTTTTTTGAAATTTTTTTTTTTGAAATTTTTTTTTTTGAAATTTTTTTTTTGAAATTTTTTTTTTATTTTTTTGAAATTTTTTTTTTGAAAATTTTTTTTTTCGATTTTTTTTTTCAATTTTTTTTTAAATTTTTTTTTTGAAAATTTTTTTTTGAAATTTTTTTTTGAAATTTTTTTTTTTATTTTTTTTTAATTTTTTTTTTGAAAATTTTTTTTTTGAAATTTTTTTTTCAATTTCATTTAAAATTTTTTTTTTTTTATTTTTTTAAAATTTTTTTTTGAAAATTTTTTTTTTGAAATTTTTTTTTTCGAAAATTTTTTTGAAATTTTTTTTCAATTTTTTTTTCAATTTTTTTAAATTTTTTTTTGAAATTTTTTTTTTTGAAATTTTTTTTTTTTTATTTTTTTTTCGAAATTTTTTTTTTCGATTTTTTTTTTAAATTTTTTTTTAAATTTTTTTTTTGAAAATTTTTTTTTGAAATTTTTTTTTTGAAATTTTTTTTTTTATTTTTTTTAAATTTTTTTTTTGAAAAATTTTTTTTTTTCAATTTTTTTTTGAATTTTTTTAAAAATTTTTTTTTTTAAATTTTTTTTAAATTTTTTTTTTGAAAATTTTTTTTTTGAAATTTTTTTTTTCGAAAATTTTTTTTGAAATTTTTTTCCAATTTTTTTTTTCAATTTTTTTAAAAATTTTTTAAATTTTTTTTTTGAAATTTTTTTTTTTGAAATTTTTTTTTTTGAATTTTTTTTTTCGAAATTTTTTTTTTCGAAATTTTTTTGAAATTTATTTCCAATTTTTTTTTTCAATTTTTTTTTCAATTTTTTTTAAATTTTTTTTAAATTTTTTTTTTGAAATTTTTTTTTTTGTATTTTTTTTTTTGAAATTTTTTTTTTGAAATTTTTTTTTTCGAATTTTTTTTGAAATTTTTTTTTTCGAAAATTTTTTTTGAAAATTTTTTCCAATTTTTTTTTTCATTTTTTTAAAAATTTTTTTAAAA
>OX101823.2:30766970-30769470 GCA_944452925.2 Chrysolina oricalcia | reverse complement strand
AATTTTTTTCCAATTTTTTTTTTCAATTTTTTTAAATTTTTTTTTGAAATTTTTTTTTTTTGAAATTTTTTTTTATGAAATTTTTTTTTTGAAAATTTTTTTTTTGATTTTTTTTTTCAATTTTTTTTTAAATTTTCTTTTTGAAAATTTTTTTTGAAATTTTTTTTTTGAAATTTTTTTTTTTATTTTTTTTAAATTTTTTTTTTGAAAAATTTTTTTTTTCAATTTTTTTTTTGAATTTTTTTTTCAATTTTTTTTTAAATTTTTTTTTAAAATTTTTTTTAAATTTTTTTTTTGAAAATTTTTTTTTTGAAATTTTTTTTTTCGAAAATTTTTTTTGAAATTTTTTTCCAATTTTTTTTTTCAATTTTTTTAAAATTTTTTTAAAATTTTTTTTTGAAATTTTTTTTTTTGAAATTTTATTTTTTGAAATTTTTTTTTTGAAATTTTTTTTTTTATTTTTTTTAAATTTTTTTTTTGAAAATTTTTTTTTTTTCAATTTTTTTTTTGAATTTTTTTTCAATTTTTTTTAAATTTTTTTTTTTTTAATTTTTTTTAAATTTTTTTTTTAAATTTTTTTTTGAAATTTTTTTTTTTTTGAAATTTTTTTTTTTGAAATTTTTTTTTTGAAAATTTTTTTTTTCGATTTTTTTTTTCAATTTTTTTTTAAATTTTTTTTTTGAAAATTTTTTTTTGAAATTTTTTTTTGAAATTTTTTTTTTTATTTTTTTTAAATTTTTTTTTGAAAATTTTTTTTTTGAAATTTTTTTTTCAATTTCATTTAAAATTTTTTTTTTTTTTATTTTTTTTAAATTTTTTTTTGAAAATTTTTTTTTTGAAATTTTTTTTTTCGAAAATTTTTTTGAAATTTTTTTCCAATT
This sequence comes from Chrysolina oricalcia, assembly GCA_944452925.2. Classification (NCBI taxonomy): domain Eukaryota; kingdom Metazoa; phylum Arthropoda; class Insecta; order Coleoptera; family Chrysomelidae; genus Chrysolina; species Chrysolina oricalcia. The sequence goes on along the minus strand of OX101823.2, from coordinate 30,768,589 downwards.
TTTTTTTCAATTTTTTAAAATTTTTTTTTGAAATTTTTTTTTTTTGAAATTTTTTTTTTTAATTTTTTTTTCGAAAATTTTTTTTTCGATTTTTTTTTAAAATTTTTTTTTAAATTTTTTTTTTGAAAATTTTTTTTGAAATTTTTTTTTTGAAATTTTTTTTTTTATTTTTTTTAAATTTTTTTTTTTGGAAAATTTTTTTTTTTTCAATTTTTTTTTGAATTTTTCTTTCAATTTTTTAAAATTTTTTTTTTTTTAATTTTTTTTAAATTTTTTTTTTGAAAATTTTTTTTTTGAAATTTTTTTTTCGAAAATTTTTTTTGAAATTTTTTTCCAATTTTTTTTTTCAATTTTTTTAAAAATTTTTTAAATTTTTTTTTTGAAATTTTTTTTTTTGAAATTTTTTTTTTTGAAATTTTTTTTTGAAATTTTTTTTTTGAAATTTTTTTTTTTATTTTTTTGAAATTTTTTTTTTGAAAATTTTTTTTTTGAATTTTTTTTTCAATTTTTTTTAAATTTTTTTATTTTAATTTTTTTTAAATTTTTTTTTTGAAAATTTTTTTTTTGAAATTTTTTTTCAATTTTTTTAAAATTTTTTTTTTTGAAATTTTTTTTTGAATTTTTTTTTCAATTTTTTTAAAATTTTTTTTGAAATTTTTTTTTTTTAATTTTTTTAAAATTTTTTTTTTGAAAATTTTTTTTTTGAAAATTTTTTTTGAAATTTTTTTTCAATTTTTTTAAAAATTTTTTTTAAATTTTTTTTTTGAAAATTTTTTTTTTGAAATTTTTTTTTTTTTTAATTTTTTTTTTTGAAATTTTTTTTTTCGTATTTTTTTTTTTGAATTTTTTTTTCAATTTTTTTTAAAATTTTTTTTTTTAAATTTTTTTTAAATTTTTTTTTTGAAAATTTTTTTTTTGAAATTTTTTTTTTGAAAATTTTTTTGAAATTTTTTTCCAATTTTTTTTTTCAATTTTTTTAAATTTTTTTTTGAAATTTTTTTTTTTTGAAATTTTTTTTTATGAAATTTTTTTTTTGAAAATTTTTTTTTTGATTTTTTTTTTCAATTTTTTTTTAAATTTTCTTTTTGAAAATTTTTTTTGAAATTTTTTTTTTGAAATTTTTTTTTTTATTTTTTTTAAATTTTTTTTTTGAAAAATTTTTTTTTTCAATTTTTTTTTTGAATTTTTTTTTCAATTTTTTTTTAAATTTTTTTTTAAAATTTTTTTTAAATTTTTTTTTTGAAAATTTTTTTTTTGAAATTTTTTTTTTCGAAAATTTTTTTTGAAATTTTTTTCCAATTTTTTTTTTCAATTTTTTTAAAATTTTTTTAAAATTTTTTTTTGAAATTTTTTTTTTTGAAATTTTATTTTTTGAAATTTTTTTTTTGAAATTTTTTTTTTTATTTTTTTTAAATTTTTTTTTTGAAAATTTTTTTTTTTTCAATTTTTTTTTTGAATTTTTTTTCAATTTTTTTTAAATTTTTTTTTTTTTAATTTTTTTTAAATTTTTTTTTTAAATTTTTTTTTGAAATTTTTTTTTTTTTGAAATTTTTTTTTTTGAAATTTTTTTTTTGAAAATTTTTTTTTTCGATTTTTTTTTTCAATTTTTTTTTAAATTT
>OX101823.2:30746970-30756970 GCA_944452925.2 Chrysolina oricalcia | reverse complement strand
TTTAATTTTTTTTAAATTTTTTTTTTGAAAATTTTTTTTTTGAAATTTTTTTTTTCGAAAATTTTTTTTGAAAATTTTTTCCAATTTTTTTTTTCAATTTTTTAAAAAAATTTTTAAAATTTTTTTTTGAAATTTTTTTTTTTTAGAATTTTTTTTTTTGAAATTTTTTTTTTAATTTTTTTTTTGAAAATTTTTTTTTTCAATTTTTTTTTTGAATTTTTTTTTTCAATTTTTTTTTAAATTTTTTTTTTTCATTTTTTTTGAAATTTTTTTTAAATTTTTTTTTTGAAAATTTTTTTTTTGAAATTTTTTTTAAATCTTTTTTTGAAAATTTTTTTTTTGAAATTTTTTTTTTTGAAATTTTTTTTAAATTTTTTTTTTTATTTTTTTTTTATTTTTTTAAAAATTTTTTTTGAAAAATTTTTTTTGAATTTTTTTTAAATTTTTTTTGAATTTTTTTTTTTTTGAAATTTTTTTTGAAATTTTTTTTTTTGAAATTTATTTTGAAATTTTTTTTTTTGAAAATTTTTTTGAAATTTTTTTTTTCATTTTTTTTTCGAAAATTTTTTTGAAATTTTTTCTGAATTTTTTGAAATTTTTTTTTCTTGAAAATTTTTTTTTCGAATTTTTTTTTTCAATTTTTTTTTCGAAAATTTTTTTGAAATTTTTTTTTTGAAAATTTTTTTTTTTGAAATTTTTTTTTTTGAAAATTTTTTTTTTGAAATTTTTTTTCGAAAATTTTTTTGAAATTTTTTTTTTGAAATTTTTTTTTTTTTTAATTTTTTTTTTGAAATTTTTTTTAAATTTTTTTTTTTAAATTTTTTTTTTTATTTTTTTAAAAATTTTTTTTGAAAATTTTTTTTGAATTTTTTTAAAATTTTTTTTGAATTTTTTTTTTAATTTTTTTTGAAAATTTTTTTTTCGAAATTTTTTTTGAAATTTTTTTGAAATTTTTTTTTTTGAAATTTTTTTTGAAATTTTTTTTCGGATTTTTTTTTGAAATTTTTTCTGAATTTTTTAAAATTTTTTTTAAAATTTTTTTTTCTTGAAAATTTTTTTTTCGAAATTTTTTTTTCAATTTTTCTTTAATTTTTTTTTTAATTTTTTTGAAATTTTTTTTAAACTTTTTTTTTGAAAATTTTTTTTTTTGAAATTTTTTTTTTTTAATTTTTTCTGAATTTTTTTAAATTTTATTTTAAATTTTTTATTCTTGAAAATTTTTTTTTCGAATTTTTTTTTCAATTTTTTTTTAAATTTTTTTTTTCATTTTTTTTACATTTTTTTTAAATTTTTTTTTTGAAAATTTTTTTTTTGAAATTTTTTTAAAATCTTTTTTTGAAAATTTTTTTTTTTGAAATTTTTTTTTTTGAAATTTTTTTTTTTGAAATTTTTTTTTTTGAAATTTTTTTTTTCGAATTTTTTTTTTCAATTTTTTTTTTAATTTTTTTTTTTAATTTTTTTTTTGAAATTTTTTTGAAATTTTTTTTTTCAATTTTTTTTAAAATTTATTTTTTCGAAAATTTTTTTTTTCAATTTTTTTTTAAATTTTTTTTTTAATTTTTTTTTTTTTAATTTTTTTTTTCGAATTTTTTTTAAATTTTTTTTTAAATTTCTTTTTTCATTTTTTTTTTTGAAATTTTTTTTAAATTTTTTTTTGAAATTTTTTTTGAAATTTTTTTTGAAATTTTTTTTTTGAAAATTTTTTTGAAATTTTTTTTTTCGATTTTTTTTTTCAATTTTTTTTCGGATTTTTTTTTTGAAATTTTTTCTGAATTTTTTAAATTTTTTTTTAAAATTTTTTTTAAATTTTTTTTTCTTGAAAATTTTTTTTTCGAATTTTTTTTTCAATTTTTTTTTAAATTTTTTTTTTCGAAAATTTTTTTTGAAAATTTTTTCCAATTTTTTTTTTCAATTTTTTAAAAAATTTTTTAAAATTTTTTTTTGAAATTTTTTTTTTTTGAAATTTTTTTTTTTGAAATTTTTTTTTTAAATTTTTTTTTTGAAAATTTTTTTTTTCAATTTTTTTTTTGAATTTTTTTTTCAATTTTTTTTTAAATTTTTTTTTTTAAATTTTTTTTAAATTTTTTTTTTGAAAATTTTTTTTTTGAAATTTTTTTTTTCGAAAATTTTTTTTGAAAATTTTTTCCAATTTTTTTTTTCAATTTTTTAAAAAAATTTTTAAAATTTTTTTTTGAAATTTTTTTTTTTGAAATTTTTTTTTTTGAAATTTTTTTTTTTAATTTTTTTTTTGAAAATTTTTTTTTTGAATTTTTTTTTCAATTTTTTTTTAAATTTTTTTTTTTCATTTTTTTTGAAATTTTTTTTAAATTTTTTTTTTGAAAATTTTTTTTTTGAAATTTTTTTTAAATCTTTTTTTGAAAATTTTTTTTTTGAAATTTTTTTTTTTGAAATTTTTTTTAAATTTTTTTTTTTTATTTTTTTTTTATTTTTTTAAAAATTTTTTTTGAAAAATTTTTTTTGAATTTTTTTAAAATTTTTTTTGAATTTTTTTTTTTTTGAAATTTTTTTTGAAATTTTTTTTTTTGAAATTTATTTTGAAATTTTTTTTTTTGAAAATTTTTTTGAAATTTTTTTTTTCATTTTTTTTTTCGAAAATTTTTTTGAAATTTTTTCTGAATTTTTTTAAATTTTTTTTTCTTGAAAATTTTTTTTTCGAATTTTTTTTTTCAATTTTTTTTTCGAAAATTTTTTTGAAATTTTTTTTTTGAAAATTTTTTTTTTTGAAATTTTTTTTTTTGAAAATTTTTTTTTTGAAATTTTTTTTTTCGAAAATTTTTTTGAAATTTTTTTTTTGAAAATTTTTTTTTTTTTTAATTTTTTTTTTGAAATTTTTTTTAAATTTTTTTTTTTTAATTTTTTTTTTTATTTTTTTAAAAATTTTTTTTGAAAATTTTTTTTGAATTTTTTTAAAATTTTTTTTGAAAATTTCAAAAAAAAAAAAAAATTTTTTTTGAAATTTTTTTTGAAAATTTTTTTGAATTTTTTTTTTTCATTTTTTTTCGAATTTTTTTTTTCAATTTTTTTTAAAATTTTTTTTTCATTTTTTTTGAAATTTTTTTTTAAATTTTTTTTTTTAATTTTTTTTTTGAAAATTTTTTTGAAATTTTTTTGAAATTTTTTTTTTGAAAATTTTTTTGAAATTTTTTTTGAATTTTTTTTTAAATTTTTTTTGAAAATTTTTTTTTCGAAAATTTTTTTGAAATTTTTTTGAAATTTTTTTTTTTGAAATTTTTTTTGAAATTTTTTTTCGGATTTTTTTTTGAAATTTTTTCTGAATTTTTTAAAATTTTTTTTAAAATTTTTTTTTCTTGAAAATTTTTTTTTCGAAATTTTTTTTTCAATTTTTTTTTAATTTTTTTTTAAATTTTTTTGAAATTTTTTTTAAACTTTTTTTTTGAAAATTTTTTTTTTTGAAATTTTTTTTTTTTTAATTTTTTCTGAATTTTTTTAAATTTTATTTTAAATTTTTTATTCTTGAAAATTTTTTTTTCGAATTTTTTTTTCAATTTTTTTTTAAATTTTTTTTTTCATTTTTTTTACATTTTTTTTAAATTTTTTTTTTGAAAATTTTTTTTTTGAAATTTTTTTTAAATCTTTTTTTGAAAATTTTTTTTTTTGAAATTTTTTTTTTTGAAATTTTTTTTTTTGAAATTTTTTTTTTTGAAATTTTTTTTTTCGAATTTTTTTTTTCAATTTTTTTTTTAATTTTTTTTTTAATTTTTTTTTTGAAATTTTTTTGAAATTTTTTTTTTCAATTTTTTTTAAAATTTATTTTTTCGAAAATTTTTTTTTTCAATTTTTTTTTAAATTTTTTTTTTAATTTTTTTTTTTTAATTTTTTTTTTCGAATTTTTTTTAAATTTTTTTTTAAATTTCTTTTTTCATTTTTTTTTTAGAAATTTTTTTTAAATTTTTTTTTGAAATTTTTTTTGAAATTTTTTTTGAAATTTCTTTTTTGAAAATTTTTTTGAAATTTTTTTTTTCGATTTTTTTTTCAATTTTTTTTCGGATTTTTTTTTTGAAATTTTTTCTGAATTTTTTAAATTTTTTTTTAAAATTTTTTTTAAATTTTTTTTTCTTGAAAATTTTTTTTTCGAATTTTTTTTTCAATTTTTTTTTAAATTTTTTTTTTCGAAAATTTTTTTTGAAAATTTTTTCCAATTTTTTTTTTCAATTTTTTAAAAAATTTTTTAAAATTTTTTTTTGAAATTTTTTTTTTTTGAAATTTTTTTTTTTGAAATTTTTTTTTTAAATTTTTTTTTTGAAAATTTTTTTTTTCAATTTTTTTTTTGAATTTTTTTTTCAATTTTTTTTTAAATTTTTTTTTTTAAATTTTTTTTAAATTTTTTTTTTGAAAATTTTTTTTTTGAAATTTTTTTTTTCGAAAATTTTTTTTGAAAATTTTTTCCAATTTTTTTTTTCAATTTTTTAAAAAAATTTTTAAAATTTTTTTTTGAAATTTTTTTTTTTTGAAATTTTTTTTTTTGAAATTTTTTTTTTTAATTTTTTTTTTGAAAATTTTTTTTTTGAATTTTTTTTTCAATTTTTTTTTAAATTTTTTTTTTTCATTTTTTTTGAAATTTTTTTTAAATTTTTTTTTTGAAAATTTTTTTTTTGAAATTTTTTTTAAATCTTTTTTTGAAAATTTTTTTTTTGAAATTTTTTTTTTTGAAATTTTTTTTAAATTTTTTTTTTTTATTTTTTTTTTATTTTTTTAAAAATTTTTTTTGAAAAATTTTTTTTGAATTTTTTTTAAATTTTTTTTGAATTTTTTTTTTTTTGAAATTTTTTTTGAAATTTTTTTTTTTGAAATTTATTTTGAAATTTTTTTTTTTGAAAATTTTTTTGAAATTTTTTTTTTCATTTTTTTTTTCGAAAATTTTTTTGAAATTTTTTCTGAATTTTTTTAAATTTTTTTTTCTTGAAAATTTTTTTTTCGAATTTTTTTTTTCAATTTTTTTTTCGAAAATTTTTTTGAAATTTTTTTTTTGAAAATTTTTTTTTTTGAAATTTTTTTTTTTGAAAATTTTTTTTTTGAAATTTTTTTTTTCGAAAATTTTTTTGAAATTTTTTTTTTGAAAATTTTTTTTTTTTTTAATTTTTTTTTTGAAATTTTTTTTAAATTTTTTTTTTTTTATTTTTTTTTTTATTTTTTTAAAAATTTTTTTTGAAAATTTTTTTTTGAATTTTTTTAAAATTTTTTTTGAATTTTTTTTTTTTTTTGAAATTTTTTTTGAAAATTTTTTTGAATTTTTTTTTTTCATTTTTTTTTCGAATTTTTTTTTTCAATTTTTTTAAAAATTTTTTTTTCATTTTTTTTTGAAATTTTTTTTTAAAATTTTTTTTTAAATTTTTTTTTTGAAAATTTTTTTGAAATTTTTTTGAAATTTTTTTTTTGAAAATTTTTTTGAAATTTTTTTTGAATTTTTTTTTAAATTTTTTTTGAAAATTTTTTTTTCGAAAATTTTTTTGAAATTTTTTTGAAATTTTTTTTTTTGAAATTTTTTTTGAAATTTTTTTTCGGATTTTTTTTTGAAATTTTTTCTGAATTTTTTAAAAATTTTTTTAAAATTTTTTTTTCTTGAAAATTTTTTTTTCGAAATTTTTTTTTCAATTTTTTTTTAATTTTTTTTTTAATTTTTTTGAAATTTTTTTTAAACTTTTTTTTTGAAAATTTTTTTTTTTGAAATTTTTTTTTTTTAAATTTTTTCTGAATTTTTTTAAATTTTATTTTAAATTTTTTATTCTTGAAAATTTTTTTTTCGAATTTTTTTTTCAATTTTTTTTTAAATTTTTTTTTTCATTTTTTTACATTTTTTTTAAATTTTTTTTTTGAAAATTTTTTTTTTGAAATTTTTTTTAAATCTTTTTTTGAAAATTTTTTTTTTTGAAATTTTTTTTTTTGAAATTTTTTTTTTTGAAATTTTTTTTTTTGAAATTTTTTTTTTCGAATTTTTTTTTTCAATTTTTTTTTTAATTTTTTTTTTTTATTTTTTTTTTGAAATTTTTTTGAAATTTTTTTTTTCAATTTTTTTTAAAATTTATTTTTTCGAAAATTTTTTTTTTCAATTTTTTTTTAAATTTTTTTTTTAATTTTTTTTTTTTAAATTTTTTTTTTCGAATTTTTTTTAAATTTTTTTTTAAATTTCTTTTTTCATTTTTTTTTTGAAATTTTTTTTAAATTTTTTTTTGAAATTTTTTTTGAAATTTTTTTTGAAATTTTTTTTTTGAAAATTTTTTTGAAATTTTTTTTTTCGATTTTTTTTTTCAATTTTTTTTCGGATTTTTTTTTTGAAATTTTTTCTGAATTTTTTAAATTTTTTTTTAAAATTTTTTTTAAATTTTTTTTTCTTGAAAATTTTTTTTTCGAATATTTTTTTTCAATTTTTTTTTTAATTTTTTTTTTCATTTTTTTTTGAATTTTTTTTAAAATTTTTTTTTGAAAATTCTTTACTTTTTTTTATTTTAATTTTTTTTTGTTTTTGAAATTTTTTTTTGGAAATTTTTTCTGAATTTTTTTAAAAATTTTTTTTAAATTTTTTTTTTCGAAAATTTTTTTGAAATTTTTTTTGAAATTTTTTTTTTGAAAATTTTTTTTTCGAATTTTTTTTTGAAATTTTTTTGAAATTTTTTTTTAATTTTTTTTTTGAAATTTTTTTAAAATTTTTTTTAGAAAATTTTTTTTTTTGAAATTTTTTTAAAATTTTTATTTGAAAATTTTTTTTTTTTGAAATTTTTTTTTTCAATTTTTTTTTAATTTTTTTTTATTTTTTTAAAATTTTTTTTTTTAATTTTTTTTCAATTTTTTTTTAAATTTTTTTTTTAAATTTTTTTTTTGAAATTTTTTTTTTCAATTTTTTTTAAATTTTTTTTTAAAAATTTTTTTAAAGATTTTTTTGAAATTTTTTTTTTTTGAAATTTTTTTAAAATTTTTTATTTTAATTTTTTTTTTATTTTCTTTTTGAAAATTTTTTTTTGAAATTTTTTTTAAATTTTTTTTTTGAAATTTTTTTTTGAATTTTTTTTTCGAAATTTTTTTTCGATTTTTTTCAATTTTTTTTTAAATTTTTTTTTTAATTTTTTTTTTTGAAATTTTTTTTAATTTTTTTTTTTAATTTTTTTTTCGAAATTTTTTTTGAAATTTAAAAAAAAATTGAAAAAAAAATCCGAAAAAAAATTTCGAAAATAAAATTTTTTTTTTCGAAAATTTTTTTGAAATTTTTTTTAAATTTTTTTTTGAAATTTTTTTAAATTTTTTTTAAAATTTTTTTTTCTTGAAATTTTTTTTTTCGAATTTTCTCTTTGAAATTTTTTTTTTGAATTTTTTTTTAAATTTTTTTTTATTTTTTTTAAAATTTTTTTTAAAATTTTTTACTTTTTTTTATTTTAATTTTTTTTTGTTTTTGAAATTTTTTTTTGGAAATTTTTTCTGAATTTTTTTTAAATTTTTTTTAAAATTTTTTTTGAAATTTTTTTTTTGAAAATTTTTTTTTTTGAAATTTTTTTTTTCGAAAATTTTTTTGAAATTTTTTTTTGAAAATTTTTTTTTTTTAAATTTTTTTTTTGAAATTTTTTTTAAATTTTTTTTTTAATTTTTTTTTTATTTTTTTTTAAATTTTTTTTGAAAATTTTTTTTAAAATTTTTTTTGAAATTTTTTTTTTTGAAAATTTTTTTTTTGAAATTTTTTTTTTCGAAAATTTTTTTGAAATTTTTTTTTTGAAAATTTTTTTTTTTGAAATTTTTTTTTTTGAAATTTTTTTTAAATTTTTTTTTTTAATTTTTTTTTTATTTTTTTTTTAATTTTTTTTGGAAAATTTTTTTTTTTGAAATTTTTTTTTTTGAAAATTTTTTTTTTTGAAATTTTTTTTTTGAAATTTTTTTTCGGATTTTTTTTTTTAAACTTTTTCTGAGTTTTTTTAAATTTTTTTTTAAATTTTTTTTTAAATTTTTTTTTTTTGAAAATTTTTTTTTCGAATTTTTTTTTAAATTTTTTTTTAAATTTTTTTTTTCATTTTTTTTTGAATTTTTTTTTAAATTTTTCTTGAAAATTTTTTTGAAACTTTTTTTTTCGAAATTTTTTTTGAAATTTTTTTTAAATTTTTTTTGAAAATTTTTTTTTTGAAATTTTTTTTTTTGAAATTTTTTTTCAATTTTTTTTTAAATTTTTTTTGAAATTTTTTTTTTTGAAAATGTTTTTTTTGAAATTTTTTTTTTCGAAATTTTTTTTTTGAATTTTTTTTTCAATTTTTTTAAAATTTTTTTAAAATTTATTTTGAAATTTTTTTTTTTTGAAATTTTTTTTTTGAATTTTTTTTTTTGAATTTTTTTTTCATTTTTTTTTTTAATTTTTTTTAAAATTTTTTTTTTAAATTTTTTTTTAAATTTTTTTTTTGAAATTTTTTTTTTTTTGAAATTTTTATTTTTGAAATTTTTTTTTTCGAAATTTTTTTTTTGAATTTTTTTTTCAATTTTTTTTAAAATTTTTTTTTTTTAATTTTTTTTAAATTTTTTTTTTGAAAATTTTTTTTTTGAAATTTTTTTTTTCGAAAATGTTTTTGAAATTTTTTTCCAATTTTTTTTTTCAATTTTTTTAAATTTTTTTTTGAAATTTTTTTTTTTTGAAATTTTTTTTTTTTTGAAATTTTTTTTTTGAAATTTTTTTTTTGAAAATTTTTTTTTTCGATTTTTTTTTTCAATTTTTTTTTAAATTTTTTTTTTGAAAATTTTTTTTTGAAATTTTTTTTTGAAATTTTTTTTTTTATTTTTTTTTAATTTTTTTTTGAAAATTTTTTTTTTGAAATTTTTTTTTCAATTTCATTTAAAATTTTTTTTTTTTTATTTTTTTTAAATTTTTTTTTGAAAATTTTTTTTTTGAAATTTTTTTTTTCGAAAATTTTTTTGAAATTTTTTTCCAATTTTTTTTTCAATTTTTTAAAATTTTTTTTTGAAATTTTTTTTTTTTGAAATTTTTTTTTTTAATTTTTTTTTCGAAAATTTTTTTTTCGATTTTTTTTTAAAATTTTTTTTTAAATTTTTTTTTTGAAAATTTTTTTTGAAATTTTTTTTTTGAAATTTTTTTTTTTATTTTTTTTAAATTTTTTTTTTTGAAAAATTTTTTTTTTTTCAATTTTTTTTTGAATTTTTTTTTCAATTTTTTAAAAATTTTTTTTTTTAAATTTTTTTTAAATTTTTTTTTTGAAAATTTTTTTTTTGAAATTTTTTTTTTCGAAAATTTTTTTTGAAATTTTTTTCCAATTTTTTTTTTCAATTTTTTTAAAAATTTTTTAAATTTTTTTTTTGAAATTTTTTTTTTGAAATTTTTTTTTTTGAATTTTTTTTTTCGAAATTTTTTTTCTCGAAATTTTTTTGAAATTTATTTCCAATTTTTTTTTTGAATTTTTTTTTCAATTTTTTTTAAATTTTTTTAAAATTTTTTTTTTGAAATTTTTTTTTTGTATTTTTTTTTTTGAAATTTTTTTTTTTGAAATTTTTTTTTTCGAATTTTTTTTGAAATTTATTTCCAATTTTTTTTTTCAATTTTTTTAAAAATTTTTTAAAATTTTTTTTTTGAAATTTTTTTTTTTGAAATTTTTTTTTGAAAATTTTTTTTTTTGAAATTTTTTTTTTGAAATTTTTTTTTTGAAAATTTTTTAAATTTATTTTTTATGTATTTTTTTTTTGAAATTTTTTTTTTCGAAAATTTTTTTGAAATTTTTTTCCAATTTTTTTTTTCAATTTTTTTTAAAATTTTTTAAAATTATTTTTTTGAAATTTTTTTTGAATTTTTTTTTTGAAATTTTTTTTTTTGAAATTTTTTTTTTGAATTTTTTTTTCAATTTTTTTTAAAATTTTTTTTGAATATTTTTTTTTTAAATTTTTTTTAAATTTTTTTTTTGAAATTTTTTTTTTTGAAATTTTTTTTTTGAAAATTCTTTTTTGATTTTTTTTCAATTTTTTTTTAAATTTTTTTTTTGAAAAT
>OX101823.2:30726970-30741970 GCA_944452925.2 Chrysolina oricalcia | reverse complement strand
TTTGAAAATTTTTTTGAAATTTTTTTTTTCATTTTTTTTTTCGAAAATTTTTTTGAAATTTTTTCTGAATTTTTTTAAATTTTTTTTTCTTGAAAATTTTTTTTTCGAATTTTTTTTTTCAATTTTTTTTTCGAAAATTTTTTTGAAATTTTTTTTTTGAAAATTTTTTTTTTTGAAATTTTTTTTTTTGAAAATTTTTTTTTTGAAATTTTTTTTTTCGAAAATTTTTTTGAAATTTTTTTTTTGAAAATTTTTTTTTTTTTTAATTTTTTTTTTGAAATTTTTTTTAAATTTTTTTTTTTAAATTTTTTTTTTTATTTTTTTAAAAATTTTTTTTGAAAATTTTTTTTGAATTTTTTTAAAATTTTTTTTGAAAATTTCAAAAAAAAAAAAAAATTTTTTTTGAAATTTTTTTTGAAAATTTTTTTGAATTTTTTTTTTTCATTTTTTTTTCGAATTTTTTTTTTCAATTTTTTTTAAAATTTTTTTTTCATTTTTTTTGAAATTTTTTTTTAAATTTTTTTTTTTAATTTTTTTTTTGAAAATTTTTTTGAAATTTTTTTGAAATTTTTTTTTTGAAAATTTTTTTGAAATTTTTTTTGAATTTTTTTTTAAATTTTTTTTGAAAATTTTTTTTTCGAAAATTTTTTTGAAATTTTTTTGAAATTTTTTTTTTTGAAATTTTTTTTGAAATTTTTTTTCGGATTTTTTTTTGAAATTTTTTCTGAATTTTTTAAAATTTTTTTTAAAATTTTTTTTTCTTGAAAATTTTTTTTTCGAAATTTTTTTTTCAATTTTTTTTTAATTTTTTTTTTAATTTTTTTGAAATTTTTTTTAAACTTTTTTTTTGAAAATTTTTTTTTTTGAAATTTTTTTTTTTTTAATTTTTTCTGAATTTTTTTAAATTTTATTTTAAATTTTTTATTCTTGAAAATTTTTTTTTCGAATTTTTTTTTCAATTTTTTTTTAAATTTTTTTTTTCATTTTTTTTACATTTTTTTTAAATTTTTTTTTTGAAAATTTTTTTTTTGAAATTTTTTTTAAATCTTTTTTTGAAAATTTTTTTTTTTGAAATTTTTTTTTTTGAAATTTTTTTTTTTGAAATTTTTTTTTTTGAAATTTTTTTTTTCGAATTTTTTTTTTCAATTTTTTTTTTAATTTTTTTTTTTAATTTTTTTTTTGAAATTTTTTTGAAATTTTTTTTTTCAATTTTTTTTAAAATTTATTTTTTCGAAAATTTTTTTTTTCAATTTTTTTTTAAATTTTTTTTTTAATTTTTTTTTTTTAATTTTTTTTTCGAATTTTTTTTAAATTTTTTTTTAAATTTCTTTTTTCATTTTTTTTTTAGAAATTTTTTTAAAATTTTTTTTTGAAATTTTTTTTGAAATTTTTTTTGAAATTTCTTTTTTGAAAATTTTTTTGAAATTTTTTTTTTCGATTTTTTTTTCAATTTTTTTTCGGATTTTTTTTTTGAAATTTTTTCTGAATTTTTTAAATTTTTTTTTAAAATTTTTTTTAAATTTTTTTTTCTTGAAAATTTTTTTTTCGAATTTTTTTTTCAATTTTTTTTTAAATTTTTTTTTTCGAAAATTTTTTTTGAAAATTTTTTCCAATTTTTTTTTTCAATTTTTTAAAAAATTTTTTAAAATTTTTTTTTGAAATTTTTTTTTTTTGAAATTTTTTTTTTTGAAATTTTTTTTTTAAATTTTTTTTTTGAAAATTTTTTTTTTCAATTTTTTTTTTGAATTTTTTTTTCAATTTTTTTTTAAATTTTTTTTTTTAAATTTTTTTTAAATTTTTTTTTTGAAAATTTTTTTTTTGAAATTTTTTTTTTCGAAAATTTTTTTTGAAAATTTTTTCCAATTTTTTTTTTCAATTTTTTAAAAAAATTTTTAAAATTTTTTTTTGAAATTTTTTTTTTTTGAAATTTTTTTTTTTGAAATTTTTTTTTTTAATTTTTTTTTTGAAAATTTTTTTTTTGAATTTTTTTTTCAATTTTTTTTTAAATTTTTTTTTTTCATTTTTTTTGAAATTTTTTTTAAATTTTTTTTTTGAAAATTTTTTTTTTGAAATTTTTTTTAAATCTTTTTTTGAAAATTTTTTTTTTGAAATTTTTTTTTTTGAAATTTTTTTTAAATTTTTTTTTTTTATTTTTTTTTTATTTTTTTAAAAATTTTTTTTGAAAAATTTTTTTTGAATTTTTTTTAAATTTTTTTTGAATTTTTTTTTTTTTGAAATTTTTTTTGAAATTTTTTTTTTTGAAATTTATTTTGAAATTTTTTTTTTTGAAAATTTTTTTGAAATTTTTTTTTTCATTTTTTTTTTCGAAAATTTTTTTGAAATTTTTTCTGAATTTTTTTAAATTTTTTTTTCTTGAAAATTTTTTTTTCGAATTTTTTTTTTCAATTTTTTTTTCGAAAATTTTTTTGAAATTTTTTTTTTGAAAATTTTTTTTTTTGAAATTTTTTTTTTTGAAAATTTTTTTTTTGAAATTTTTTTTTTCGAAAATTTTTTTGAAATTTTTTTTTTGAAAATTTTTTTTTTTTTTAATTTTTTTTTTGAAATTTTTTTTAAATTTTTTTTTTTTTATTTTTTTTTTTATTTTTTTAAAAATTTTTTTTGAAAATTTTTTTTTGAATTTTTTTAAAATTTTTTTTGAATTTTTTTTTTTTTTTGAAATTTTTTTTGAAAATTTTTTTGAATTTTTTTTTTTCATTTTTTTTTCGAATTTTTTTTTTCAATTTTTTTAAAAATTTTTTTTTCATTTTTTTTTGAAATTTTTTTTTAAAATTTTTTTTTAAATTTTTTTTTTGAAAATTTTTTTGAAATTTTTTTGAAATTTTTTTTTTGAAAATTTTTTTGAAATTTTTTTTGAATTTTTTTTTAAATTTTTTTTGAAAATTTTTTTTTCGAAAATTTTTTTGAAATTTTTTTGAAATTTTTTTTTTTGAAATTTTTTTTGAAATTTTTTTTCGGATTTTTTTTTGAAATTTTTTCTGAATTTTTTAAAAATTTTTTTAAAATTTTTTTTTCTTGAAAATTTTTTTTTCGAAATTTTTTTTTCAATTTTTTTTTAATTTTTTTTTTAATTTTTTTGAAATTTTTTTTAAACTTTTTTTTTGAAAATTTTTTTTTTTGAAATTTTTTTTTTTTAAATTTTTTCTGAATTTTTTTAAATTTTATTTTAAATTTTTTATTCTTGAAAATTTTTTTTTCGAATTTTTTTTTCAATTTTTTTTTAAATTTTTTTTTTCATTTTTTTACATTTTTTTTAAATTTTTTTTTTGAAAATTTTTTTTTTGAAATTTTTTTTAAATCTTTTTTTGAAAATTTTTTTTTTTGAAATTTTTTTTTTTGAAATTTTTTTTTTTGAAATTTTTTTTTTTGAAATTTTTTTTTTCGAATTTTTTTTTTCAATTTTTTTTTTAATTTTTTTTTTTTATTTTTTTTTTGAAATTTTTTTGAAATTTTTTTTTTCAATTTTTTTTAAAATTTATTTTTTCGAAAATTTTTTTTTTCAATTTTTTTTTAAATTTTTTTTTTAATTTTTTTTTTTTAAATTTTTTTTTTCGAATTTTTTTTAAATTTTTTTTTAAATTTCTTTTTTCATTTTTTTTTTGAAATTTTTTTTAAATTTTTTTTTGAAATTTTTTTTGAAATTTTTTTTGAAATTTTTTTTTTGAAAATTTTTTTGAAATTTTTTTTTTCGATTTTTTTTTTCAATTTTTTTTCGGATTTTTTTTTTGAAATTTTTTCTGAATTTTTTAAATTTTTTTTTAAAATTTTTTTTAAATTTTTTTTTTTTGAAAATTTTTTTTTCGAATATTTTTTTTCAATTTTTTTTTTAATTTTTTTTTTCATTTTTTTTTGAATTTTTTTTAAAATTTTTTTTTGAAAATTCTTTACTTTTTTTTATTTTAATTTTTTTTTGTTTTTGAAATTTTTTTTTGGAAATTTTTTCTGAATTTTTTTAAAAATTTTTTTTAAATTTTTTTTTTCGAAAATTTTTTTGAAATTTTTTTTGAAATTTTTTTTTTGAAAATTTTTTTTTCGAATTTTTTTTTGAAATTTTTTTGAAATTTTTTTTTAATTTTTTTTTTGAAATTTTTTTTAAATTTTTTTTAGAAAATTTTTTTTTTTGAAATTTTTTTAAAATTTTTATTTGAAAATTTTTTTTTTTTGAAATTTTTTTTTTCAATTTTTTTTTAATTTTTTTTTATTTTTTTAAAATTTTTTTTTTTAATTTTTTTTCAATTTTTTTTTAAATTTTTTTTTTAAATTTTTTTTTTGAAATTTTTTTTTTCAATTTTTTTTAAATTTTTTTTTAAAAATTTTTTTAAAGATTTTTTTGAAATTTTTTTTTTTTGAAATTTTTTTAAAATTTTTTATTTAAATTTTTTTTTTATTTTCTTTTTGAAAATTTTTTTTTGAAATTTTTTTTAAATTTTTTTTTTGAAATTTTTTTTTGAATTTTTTTTTCGAAATTTTTTTTCGATTTTTTTCAATTTTTTTTTAAATTTTTTTTTTAATTTTTTTTTTGAAATTTTTTTTAATTTTTTTTTTTAATTTTTTTTTCGAAATTTTTTTTGAAATTTAAAAAAAAATTGAAAAAAAAATCCGAAAAAAAATTTCGAAAATAAAATTTTTTTTTTCGAAAATTTTTTTGAAATTTTTTTTAAATTTTTTTTTGAAATTTTTTTAAATTTTTTTTAAAATTTTTTTTTCTTGAAATTTTTTTTTTCGAATTTTCTCTTTGAAATTTTTTTTTTGAATTTTTTTTTAAATTTTTTTTTATTTTTTTTAAAATTTTTTTTAAAATTTTTTACTTTTTTTTATTTTAATTTTTTTTTGTTTTTGAAATTTTTTTTTGGAAATTTTTTCTGAATTTTTTTTAAATTTTTTTTAAAATTTTTTTTGAAATTTTTTTTTTGAAAATTTTTTTTTTTGAAATTTTTTTTTTCGAAAATTTTTTTGAAATTTTTTTTTGAAAATTTTTTTTTTTTAAATTTTTTTTTTGAAATTTTTTTTAAATTTTTTTTTTAATTTTTTTTTTATTTTTTTTTAAATTTTTTTTGAAAATTTTTTTTAAAATTTTTTTTGAAATTTTTTTTTTTGAAAATTTTTTTTTTGAAATTTTTTTTTTCGAAAATTTTTTTGAAATTTTTTTTTTGAAAATTTTTTTTTTTGAAATTTTTTTTTTTGAAATTTTTTTTAAATTTTTTTTTTTAATTTTTTTTTTCGAAAATTTTTTTGAAATTTTTTTCCAATTTTTTTTTTCAATTTTTTTTAAAATTTTTTAAAATTATTTTTTTGAAATTTTTTTTGAATTTTTTTTTTGAAATTTTTTTTTTTGAAATTTTTTTTTTGAATTTTTTTTTCAATTTTTTTTAAAATTTTTTTTGAATTTTTTTTTTTTAAATTTTTTTTAAATTTTTTTTTTGAAATTTTTTTTTTTGAAATTTTTTTTTTGAAAATTCTTTTTTGATTTTTTTTCAATTTTTTTTTAAATTTTTTTTTTGAAAATTTTTTTTTGAAATTTTTTTTTGAAATTTTTTTTTTGAAATTTTTTTTTTATTTTTTTTAAATTTTTTTTTTGAAAATTTTTTTTTTCAAATTTTTTTTTGAATTTTTTTTTCAATTTTTTTTTAAATTTTTTTTTTTAATTTTTTTTAAATTTTTTTTTTGAAAATTTTTTTTTTGAAATTTTTTTTTTCGAAAATTTTTTTTGAAATTTTTTTCCAATTTTTTTTTTCAATTTTTTTAAAATTTTTTTAAAATTTTTTTTTGAAATTTTTTTTTTTTGAAATTTTTTTTTGAATTTTTTTTTTTGAATTTTTTTTTCAATTTTTTTTTAAATTTTTTTTGAAATTTTTTTTTTAAATTTTTTTTTAAATTTTTTTTTTGAAATTTTTTTTTTTTGAAATTTTTATTTTTGAAATTTTTTTTTTCGAAATTTTTTTTTTGAATTTTTTTTTCAATTTTTTTAAAAATTTTTTAAAATTTTTTTTTGAAATTTTCTTTTCTTGAAATTTTTTTTTTGAATTTTTTTTTTTGAATTTTTTTTTCAATTTTTTTTAAAATTTTTTTTGAAATTTTTTTTTTAAATTTTTTTTTAAATTTTTTTTTTGAAATTTTTTTTTTTTTGAAATTTTTATTTTTGAAATTTTTTTTTTCGAAATTTTTTTTTTGAATTTTTTTTTCAATTTTTTTTAAAATTTTTTTTTTTTTAATTTTTTTTAAATTTTTTTTTTGAAAATTTTTTTTTTGAAATTTTTTTTTTCGAAAATTTTTTTGAAATTTTTTTCCAATTTTTTTTTTCAATTTTTTTAAATTTTTTTTTGAAATTTTTTTTTTTTGAAATTTTTTTTTTTGAAATTTTTTTTTTGAAAATTTTTTTTTTGATTTTTTTTTTCAATTTTTTTTAAAATTTTTTTTTTGAAAATTTTTTTTTGAAATTTTTTTTTTTTTATTTTTTTTTTTATTTTTTTTAAATTTTTTTTTTGAAAATTTTTTTTTTCAATTTTTTTTTTGAATTTTTTTTTAAATTTTTTTAAAAAATTTTTTTTTAAATTTTTTTTAAATTTTTTTTTTGAAAATTTTTTTTTTTTCAATTTTTTTTTTGAATTTTTTTTTCAATTTTTTTTTAAATTTTTTTTTAAAATTTTTTTTAAATTTTTTTTTTGAAAATTTTTTTTTTGAAATTTTTTTTTTTGAAATTTTTTTTTTTGAAATTTTTTTTTGAAATTTTTTTTTTGAAATTTTTTTTTTGAAATTTTTTTTTTAATTTTTTTAAATTTTTTTTTTGAAAATTTTTTTTGAAAATTTTTTCCAATTTTTTTTTTCAATTTTTTTAAAATTTTTTTTGGAAATTTTTTTTTTTTGAAATTTTTTTTTTTGAAATTTTTTTTTGAAATTTTTTTTTTGAAATTTTTTTTTTGAAATTTTTTTTTTTATTTTTTTTAAATTTTTTTTTTGAAAATTTTTTTTGAAATTTTTTTCCAATTTTTTTTTTCAATTTTTTTAAAAAATTTTTAAAATTTTTTTTTGAAATTTTTTTTTTTGAAATTTTTTTTTTGATTTTTTTTTTCAATTTTTTTTTAAATTTTTTTTTTGAAAATTTTTTTTTGAAATTTTTTTTTTTAATTTTTTTTTATTTTTTTTAAATTTTTTTTTTGAAAATTTTTTTTTTCAATTTTTTTTTTGAATTTTTTTAAAAATTTTTTTTAAAATTTTTTTTTTCAAATTTTTTTTTTGTAAATTTTTTTTTTTCAATTTTTTTTTTGAATTTTTTTTTCAATTTTTTTTTAAATTTTTTTTTTTAATTTTTTCTAAATTTTTTTTTTGAAAATTTTTTTTTTGAAATTTTTTTTTTCGAAAATTTTTTTTGAAAATTTTTTCCAATTTTTTTTTTCAATTTTTTAAAAAAATTTTTAAAATTTTTTTTTGAAATTTTTTTTTTTTGAAATTTTTTTTTTTGAAATTTTTTTTTTAAATTTTTTTTTTGAAAATTTTTTTTTTCAATTTTTTTTTTGAATTTTTTTTTCAATTTTTTTTAAAATTTTTTTTTTTTAATTTTTTTTAAATTTTTTTTTTGAAAATTTTTTTTTTGAAATTTTTTTTTTCGAAAATTTTTTTTGAAAATTTTTTCCAATTTTTTTTTTCAATTTTTTAAAAAAATTTTTAAAATTTTTTTTTGAAATTTTTTTTTTTTAGAATTTTTTTTTTTGAAATTTTTTTTTTAATTTTTTTTTTGAAAATTTTTTTTTTCAATTTTTTTTTTGAATTTTTTTTTTCAATTTTTTTTTAAATTTTTTTTTTTCATTTTTTTTGAAATTTTTTTTAAATTTTTTTTTTGAAAATTTTTTTTTTGAAATTTTTTTTAAATCTTTTTTTGAAAATTTTTTTTTTGAAATTTTTTTTTTTGAAATTTTTTTTAAATTTTTTTTTTTATTTTTTTTTTATTTTTTTAAAAATTTTTTTTGAAAAATTTTTTTTGAATTTTTTTTAAATTTTTTTTGAATTTTTTTTTTTTTGAAATTTTTTTTGAAATTTTTTTTTTTGAAATTTATTTTGAAATTTTTTTTTTTGAAAATTTTTTTGAAATTTTTTTTTTCATTTTTTTTTCGAAAATTTTTTTGAAATTTTTTCTGAATTTTTTGAAATTTTTTTTTCTTGAAAATTTTTTTTTCGAATTTTTTTTTTCAATTTTTTTTTCGAAAATTTTTTTGAAATTTTTTTTTTGAAAATTTTTTTTTTTGAAATTTTTTTTTTTGAAAATTTTTTTTTTGAAATTTTTTTTCGAAAATTTTTTTGAAATTTTTTTTTTGAAATTTTTTTTTTTTTTTAATTTTTTTTTTGAAATTTTTTTTAAATTTTTTTTTTTAAATTTTTTTTTTTATTTTTTTAAAAATTTTTTTTGAAAATTTTTTTTGAATTTTTTTAAAATTTTTTTTGAATTTTTTTTTTTATTTTTTTTGAAAATTTTTTTTTCGAAATTTTTTTTGAAATTTTTTTGAAATTTTTTTTTTTGAAATTTTTTTTGAAATTTTTTTTCGGATTTTTTTTTGAAATTTTTTCTGAATTTTTTAAAATTTTTTTTAAAATTTTTTTTTCTTGAAAATTTTTTTTTCGAAATTTTTTTTTCAATTTTTCTTTAATTTTTTTTTTAATTTTTTTGAAATTTTTTTTAAACTTTTTTTTTGAAAATTTTTTTTTTTGAAATTTTTTTTTTTTAATTTTTTCTGAATTTTTTTAAATTTTATTTTAAATTTTTTATTCTTGAAAATTTTTTTTTCGAATTTTTTTTTCAATTTTTTTTTAAATTTTTTTTTTCATTTTTTTTACATTTTTTTTAAATTTTTTTTTTGAAAATTTTTTTTTTGAAATTTTTTTAAAATCTTTTTTTGAAAATTTTTTTTTTTGAAATTTTTTTTTTTGAAATTTTTTTTTTTGAAATTTTTTTTTTTGAAATTTTTTTTTTCGAATTTTTTTTTTCAATTTTTTTTTTAATTTTTTTTTTTAATTTTTTTTTTGAAATTTTTTTGAAATTTTTTTTTTCAATTTTTTTTAAAATTTATTTTTTCGAAAATTTTTTTTTTCAATTTTTTTTTAAATTTTTTTTTTAATTTTTTTTTTTTTAATTTTTTTTTTCGAATTTTTTTTAAATTTTTTTTTAAATTTCTTTTTTCATTTTTTTTTTTGAAATTTTTTTTAAATTTTTTTTTGAAATTTTTTTTGAAATTTTTTTTGAAATTTTTTTTTTGAAAATTTTTTTGAAATTTTTTTTTTCGATTTTTTTTTTCAATTTTTTTTCGGATTTTTTTTTTGAAATTTTTTCTGAATTTTTTAAATTTTTTTTTAAAATTTTTTTTAAATTTTTTTTTCTTGAAAATTTTTTTTTCGAATTTTTTTTTCAATTTTTTTTTAAATTTTTTTTTTCGAAAATTTTTTTTGAAAATTTTTTCCAATTTTTTTTTTCAATTTTTTAAAAAATTTTTTAAAATTTTTTTTTGAAATTTTTTTTTTTTGAAATTTTTTTTTTTGAATTTTTTTTTTTAAATTTTTTTTTTGAAAATT
Organism: Chrysolina oricalcia; assembly: GCA_944452925.2. Classification (NCBI taxonomy): domain Eukaryota; kingdom Metazoa; phylum Arthropoda; class Insecta; order Coleoptera; family Chrysomelidae; genus Chrysolina; species Chrysolina oricalcia. Next base: position 30,732,394 of record OX101823.2, on the reverse strand, counting down.
TTTTTTTTCAATTTTTTTTTTGAATTTTTTTTTCAATTTTTTTTTAAATTTTTTTTTTTAAATTTTTTTTAAATTTTTTTTTTGAAAATTTTTTTTTTGAAATTTTTTTTTTCGAAAATTTTTTTTGAAAATTTTTTCCAATTTTTTTTTTCAATTTTTTAAAAAAATTTTTAAAATTTTTTTTTGAAATTTTTTTTTTTGAAATTTTTTTTTTTGAAATTTTTTTTTTTAATTTTTTTTTTGAAAATTTTTTTTTTGAATTTTTTTTTCAATTTTTTTTTAAATTTTTTTTTTTCATTTTTTTTGAAATTTTTTTTAAATTTTTTTTTTGAAAATTTTTTTTTTGAAATTTTTTTTAAATCTTTTTTTGAAAATTTTTTTTTTGAAATTTTTTTTTTTGAAATTTTTTTTAAATTTTTTTTTTTTATTTTTTTTTTATTTTTTTAAAAATTTTTTTTGAAAAATTTTTTTTGAATTTTTTTAAAATTTTTTTTGAATTTTTTTTTTTTTGAAATTTTTTTTGAAATTTTTTTTTTTGAAATTTATTTTGAAATTTTTTTTTTTGAAAATTTTTTTGAAATTTTTTTTTTCATTTTTTTTTTCGAAAATTTTTTTGAAATTTTTTCTGAATTTTTTTAAATTTTTTTTTCTTGAAAATTTTTTTTTCGAATTTTTTTTTTCAATTTTTTTTTCGAAAATTTTTTTGAAATTTTTTTTTTGAAAATTTTTTTTTTTGAAATTTTTTTTTTTGAAAATTTTTTTTTTGAAATTTTTTTTTTCGAAAATTTTTTTGAAATTTTTTTTTTGAAAATTTTTTTTTTTTTTAATTTTTTTTTTGAAATTTTTTTTAAATTTTTTTTTTTAAATTTTTTTTTTTATTTTTTTAAAAATTTTTTTTGAAAATTTTTTTTGAATTTTTTTAAAATTTTTTTTGAAAATTTCAAAAAAAAAAAAAAATTTTTTTTGAAATTTTTTTTGAAAATTTTTTTGAATTTTTTTTTTTCATTTTTTTTTCGAATTTTTTTTTTCAATTTTTTTTAAAATTTTTTTTTCATTTTTTTTGAAATTTTTTTTTAAATTTTTTTTTTTAATTTTTTTTTTGAAAATTTTTTTGAAATTTTTTTGAAATTTTTTTTTTGAAAATTTTTTTGAAATTTTTTTTGAATTTTTTTTTAAATTTTTTTTGAAAATTTTTTTTTCGAAAATTTTTTTGAAATTTTTTTGAAATTTTTTTTTTTGAAATTTTTTTTGAAATTTTTTTTCGGATTTTTTTTTGAAATTTTTTCTGAATTTTTTAAAATTTTTTTTAAAATTTTTTTTTCTTGAAAATTTTTTTTTCGAAATTTTTTTTTCAATTTTTTTTTAATTTTTTTTTTAATTTTTTTGAAATTTTTTTTAAACTTTTTTTTTGAAAATTTTTTTTTTTGAAATTTTTTTTTTTTTAATTTTTTCTGAATTTTTTTAAATTTTATTTTAAATTTTTTATTCTTGAAAATTTTTTTTTCGAATTTTTTTTTCAATTTTTTTTTAAATTTTTTTTTTCATTTTTTTTACATTTTTTTTAAATTTTTTTTTTGAAAATTTTTTTTTTGAAATTTTTTTTAAATCTTTTTTTGAAAATTTTTTTTTTTGAAATTTTTTTTTTTGAAATTTTTTTTTTTGAAATTTTTTTTTTTGAAATTTTTTTTTTCGAATTTTTTTTTTCAATTTTTTTTTTAATTTTTTTTTTTAATTTTTTTTTTGAAATTTTTTTGAAATTTTTTTTTTCAATTTTTTTTAAAATTTATTTTTTCGAAAATTTTTTTTTTCAATTTTTTTTTAAATTTTTTTTTTAATTTTTTTTTTTTAATTTTTTTTTTCGAATTTTTTTAAAATTTTTTTTTAAATTTCTTTTTTCATTTTTTTTTTAGAAATTTTTTTTAAATTTTTTTTTGAAATTTTTTTTGAAATTTTTTTTGAAATTTCTTTTTTGAAAATTTTTTTGAAATTTTTTTTTTCGATTTTTTTTTCAATTTTTTTTCGGATTTTTTTTTTGAAATTTTTTCTGAATTTTTTAAATTTTTTTTTAAAATTTTTTTTAAATTTTTTTTTCTTGAAAATTTTTTTTTCGAATTTTTTTTTCAATTTTTTTTTAAATTTTTTTTTTCGAAAATTTTTTTTGAAAATTTTTTCCAATTTTTTTTTTCAATTTTTTAAAAAATTTTTTAAAATTTTTTTTTGAAATTTTTTTTTTTTGAAATTTTTTTTTTTGAAATTTTTTTTTTAAATTTTTTTTTTGAAAATTTTTTTTTTCAATTTTTTTTTTGAATTTTTTTTTCAATTTTTTTTTAAATTTTTTTTTTTAAATTTTTTTTAAATTTTTTTTTTGAAAATTTTTTTTTTGAAATTTTTTTTTTCGAAAATTTTTTTTGAAAATTTTTTCCAATTTTTTTTTTCAATTTTTTAAAAAAATTTTTAAAATTTTTTTTTGAAATTTTTTTTTTTTGAAATTTTTTTTTTTGAAATTTTTTTTTTTAATTTTTTTTTTGAAAATTTTTTTTTTGAATTTTTTTTTCAATTTTTTTTTAAATTTTTTTTTTTCATTTTTTTTGAAATTTTTTTTAAATTTTTTTTTTGAAAATTTTTTTTTTGAAATTTTTTTTAAATCTTTTTTTGAAAATTTTTTTTTTGAAATTTTTTTTTTTGAAATTTTTTTTAAATTTTTTTTTTTTATTTTTTTTTTATTTTTTTAAAAATTTTTTTTGAAAAATTTTTTTTGAATTTTTTTTAAATTTTTTTTGAATTTTTTTTTTTTTGAAATTTTTTTTGAAATTTTTTTTTTTGAAATTTATTTTGAAATTTTTTTTTTTGAAAATTTTTTTGAAATTTTTTTTTTCATTTTTTTTTTCGAAAATTTTTTTGAAATTTTTTCTGAATTTTTTTAAATTTTTTTTTCTTGAAAATTTTTTTTTCGAATTTTTTTTTTCAATTTTTTTTTCGAAAATTTTTTTGAAATTTTTTTTTTGAAAATTTTTTTTTTTGAAATTTTTTTTTTTGAAAATTTTTTTTTTGAAATTTTTTTTTTCGAAAATTTTTTTGAAATTTTTTTTTTGAAAATTTTTTTTTTTTTTAATTTTTTTTTTGAAATTTTTTTTAAATTTTTTTTTTTTTATTTTTTTTTTTATTTTTTTAAAAATTTTTTTTGAAAATTTTTTTTTGAATTTTTTTAAAATTTTTTTTGAATTTTTTTTTTTTTTTGAAATTTTTTTTGAAAATTTTTTTGAATTTTTTTTTTTCATTTTTTTTTCGAATTTTTTTTTTCAATTTTTTTAAAAATTTTTTTTTCATTTTTTTTTGAAATTTTTTTTTAAAATTTTTTTTTAAATTTTTTTTTTGAAAATTTTTTTGAAATTTTTTTGAAATTTTTTTTTTGAAAATTTTTTTGAAATTTTTTTTGAATTTTTTTTTAAATTTTTTTTGAAAATTTTTTTTTCGAAAATTTTTTTGAAATTTTTTTGAAATTTTTTTTTTTGAAATTTTTTTTGAAATTTTTTTTCGGATTTTTTTTTGAAATTTTTTCTGAATTTTTTAAAAATTTTTTTAAAATTTTTTTTTCTTGAAAATTTTTTTTTCGAAATTTTTTTTTCAATTTTTTTTTAATTTTTTTTTTAATTTTTTTGAAATTTTTTTTAAACTTTTTTTTTGAAAATTTTTTTTTTTGAAATTTTTTTTTTTTAAATTTTTTCTGAATTTTTTTAAATTTTATTTTAAATTTTTTATTCTTGAAAATTTTTTTTTCGAATTTTTTTTTCAATTTTTTTTTAAATTTTTTTTTTCATTTTTTTACATTTTTTTTAAATTTTTTTTTTGAAAATTTTTTTTTTGAAATTTTTTTTAAATCTTTTTTTGAAAATTTTTTTTTTTGAAATTTTTTTTTTTGAAATTTTTTTTTTTGAAATTTTTTTTTTTGAAATTTTTTTTTTCGAATTTTTTTTTTCAATTTTTTTTTTAATTTTTTTTTTTTATTTTTTTTTTGAAATTTTTTTGAAATTTTTTTTTTCAATTTTTTTTAAAATTTATTTTTTCGAAAATTTTTTTTTTCAATTTTTTTTTAAATTTTTTTTTTAATTTTTTTTTTTTAAATTTTTTTTTTCGAATTTTTTTTAAATTTTTTTTTAAATTTCTTTTTTCATTTTTTTTTTGAAATTTTTTTTAAATTTTTTTTTGAAATTTTTTTTGAAATTTTTTTTGAAATTTTTTTTTTGAAAATTTTTTTGAAATTTTTTTTTTCGATTTTTTTTTTCAATTTTTTTTCGGATTTTTTTTTTGAAATTTTTTCTGAATTTTTTAAATTTTTTTTTAAAATTTTTTTTAAATTTTTTTTTTTTGAAAATTTTTTTTTCGAATATTTTTTTTCAATTTTTTTTTTAATTTTTTTTTTCATTTTTTTTTGAATTTTTTTTAAAATTTTTTTTTGAAAATTCTTTACTTTTTTTTATTTTAATTTTTTTTTGTTTTTGAAATTTTTTTTTGGAAATTTTTTCTGAATTTTTTTAAAAATTTTTTTTAAATTTTTTTTTTCGAAAATTTTTTTGAAATTTTTTTTGAAATTTTTTTTTTGAAAATTTTTTTTTCGAATTTTTTTTTGAAATTTTTTTGAAATTTTTTTTTAATTTTTTTTTTGAAATTTTTTTTAAATTTTTTTTAGAAAATTTTTTTTTTTGAAATTTTTTTAAAATTTTTATTTGAAAATTTTTTTTTTTTGAAATTTTTTTTTTCAATTTTTTTTTAATTTTTTTTTATTTTTTTAAAATTTTTTTTTTTAATTTTTTTTCAATTTTTTTTTAAATTTTTTTTTTAAATTTTTTTTTTGAAATTTTTTTTTTCAATTTTTTTTAAATTTTTTTTTAAAAATTTTTTTAAAGATTTTTTTGAAATTTTTTTTTTTTGAAATTTTTTTAAAATTTTTTATTTAAATTTTTTTTTTATTTTCTTTTTGAAAATTTTTTTTTGAAATTTTTTTTAAATTTTTTTTTTGAAATTTTTTTTTGAATTTTTTTTTCGAAATTTTTTTTCGATTTTTTTCAATTTTTTTTTAAATTTTTTTTTTAATTTTTTTTTTGAAATTTTTTTTAATTTTTTTTTTTAATTTTTTTTTCGAAATTTTTTTTGAAATTAAAAAAAAAATTGAAAAAAAAATCCGAAAAAAAATTTCGAAAATAAAATTTTTTTTTTCGAAAATTTTTTTGAAATTTTTTTTAAATTTTTTTTTGAAATTTTTTTAAATTTTTTTTAAAATTTTTTTTTCTTGAAATTTTTTTTTTCGAATTTTCTCTTTGAAATTTTTTTTTTGAATTTTTTTTTAAATTTTTTTTTATTTTTTTTAAAATTTTTTTTAAAATTTTTTACTTTTTTTTATTTTAATTTTTTTTTGTTTTTGAAATT
>OX101823.2:30711970-30721970 GCA_944452925.2 Chrysolina oricalcia | reverse complement strand
TCTTGAAAATTTTTTTTTCGAATTTTTTTTTTCAATTTTTTTTTCGAAAATTTTTTTGAAATTTTTTTTTTGAAAATTTTTTTTTTTGAAATTTTTTTTTTTGAAAATTTTTTTTTTGAAATTTTTTTTTTCGAAAATTTTTTTGAAATTTTTTTTTTAAAAATTTTTTTTTTTTTTAATTTTTTTTTTGAAATTTTTTTTAAATTTTTTTTTTTTTATTTTTTTTTTTATTTTTTTAAAAATTTTTTTTGAAAATTTTTTTTGAATTTTTTTTGAATTTTTTTTTTTTTTGAAATTTTTTTTGAAAATTTTTTTGAATTTTTTTTTTTCATTTTTTTTCGAATTTTTTTTTTCAATTTTTTTTTAAATTTTTTTTTCATTTTTTTTGAAATTTTTTTTTAAAATTTTTTTTTAAATTTTTTTTTTGAAAATTTTTTTGAAAATTTTTTTGAAATTTTTTTTGAATTTTTTTTTAAATTTTTTTTGAAAATTTTTTTTTCGAAAATTTTTTTGAAATTTTTTTGAAATTTTTTTTTTTGAAATTTTTTTTGAAATTTTTTTTCGGATTTTTTTTTGAAATTTTTTCTGAATTTTTTAAAATTTTTTTTAAAATTTTTTTTTCTTGAAAATTTTTTTTTCGAAATTTTTTTTTCAATTTTTTTTTAATTTTTTTTTAAATTTTTTTGAAATTTTTTTTAAACTTTTTTTTTTTAAATTTTTTTTTTTGAAATTTTTTTTTTTTAAATTTTTTTTCGGATTTTTTTTTTGAAATTTTTTCTGAATTTTTTTAAATTTTATTTTAAATTTTTTATTCTTGAAAATTTTTTTTTCGAATTTTTTTTTCAATTTTTTTTTAAATTTTTTTTTTTCATTTTTTTTTACATTTTTTTTTAATTTTTTTTTTGAAAATTTTTTTTTTGAAATTTTTTTTAAATCTTTTTTTGAAAATTTTTTTTTTTGAAATTTTTTTTTTTGAAATTTTTTTTTTTGAAATTTTATTTTTTGAAATTTTTTTTTTCGAATTTTTTTTTTCAATTTTTTTTTTAATTTTTTTTTTTAATTTTTTTTTTGAAATTTTTTTGAAATTTTTTTTTTCAATTTTTTTAAAAATTTATTTTTTCGAAAATTTTTTTTTTCAATTTTTTTTAAAATTTTTTTTTTAATTTTTTTTTTTTAATTTTTTTTTTCGAATTTTTTTTAAATTTTTTTTTAAATTTCTTTTTTCATTTTTTTTTTGAAATTTTTTTTAAATTTTTTTTTGAAATTTTTTTTGAAATTTTTTTTGAAATTTTTTTTTTGAAAATTTTTTTGAAATTTTTTTTTTCGATTTTTTTTTTCAATTTTTTTTCGGATTTTTTTTTTGAAATTTTTTCTGAATTTTTTAAAATTTTTTTTAAAATTTTTTTTAAATTTTTTTTTCTTGAAAATTTTTTTTTCGAATTTTTTTTTCAATTTTTTTTTAAATTTTTTTTTTCATTTTTTTTTGAATTTTTTTTAAAATTTTTTTTGAAAATTTTTTACTTTTTTTTATTTTAATTTTTTTTTGTTTTTGAAATTTTTTTTTGGAAATTTTTCTGAATTTTTTTAAAAATTTTTTTTAAATTTTTTTTTTCGAAAATTTTTTTGAAATTTTTTTTGAAATTTTTTTTTTGAAAATTTTTTTTTCGAATTTTTTTTTGAAATTTTTTTGAAATTTTTTTTTTAATTTTTTTTTTGAAATTTTTTTTAAATTTTTTTTTGAAAATTTTTTTTTTTGAAATTTTTTTAAAATTTTTATTTGAAAATTTTTTTTTTTTGAAATTTTTTTTTTCAATTTTTTTTTAATTTTTTTTAATTTTTTTAAAAATTTTTTTTTTAATTTTTTTTAATTTTTTTCTTGAAAATTTTTTTTTTGAAATTTTTTTTTTCGAAAATTTTTTTGAAATTTTTTTTTTTTTTAATTTTTTTTTCGATTTTTTTTTTCAATTTTTTTTTAAATTTTTTTTTTTAATTTTTTTTTTGAAATTTTTTTTTTCAATTTTTTTTAAATTTTTTTTTAAAAATTTTTTTAAAGATTTTTTTGAAATTTTTTTTTTTTGAAATTTTTTTAAAATTTTTTATTTTAATTTTTTTTTTTTATTTTCTTTTTGAAAATTTTTTTTTGAAATTTTTTTAAATTTTTTTTTTGAAATTTTTTTTTGAATTTTTTTTTCGAAATTTTTTTTCGATTTTTTTCAATTTTTTTTTTAATTCTTTTTTTAATTTTTTTTTTGAAATTTTTTTTAATTTTTTTTTTTAATTTTTTTTTCGAATTTTTTTTTGAAATTTAAAAAAAAATTGAAAAAAAAATCCGAAAAAAAATTTCGAAAATAAAATTTTTTTTTTCGAAAATTTTTTTGAAATTTTTTTTAAATTTTTTTTTGAAATTTTTTTAAATTTTTTTTAAAATTTTTTTTTCTTGAAATTTTTTTTTTCGAATTTTCTCTTTGAATTTTTTTTTTTGAATTTTTTTTTAAATTTTTTTTTATTTTTTTTAAAATTTTTTTTAAAATTTTTTACTTTTTTTTATTTTAATTTTTTTTTGTTTTTGAAATTTTTTTTTGGAAATTTTTTCTGAATTTTTTTAAAATTTTTTTTGAAATTTTTTTTTTGAAAATTTTTTTTTTTGAAATTTTTTTTTTCGAAAATTTTTTTGAAATTTTTTTTTTGAAAATTTTTTTTTTTGAAATTTTTTTTTTTGAAATTTTTTTTAAATTTTTTTTTTTAATTTTTTTTTTATTTTTTTTAAAATTTTTTTTGAAAATTTTTTTTTAAATTTTTTTTGAAATTTTTTTTTTGAAAATTTTTTTTTTGAAATTTTTTTTTTCGAAAATTTTTTTGAAATTTTTTTTTTGAAAATTTTTTTTTTTGAAATTTTTTTTTTTGAAATTTTTTTTAAATTTTTTTTTTTAATTTTTTTTTTATTTTTTTTTAAATTTTTTTTGGAAAATTTTTTTTTTTGAAATTTTTTTTTTTGAAAATTTTTTTTTTTGAAATTTTTTTTTTGAAATTTTTTTTCGGATTTTTTTTTTGAAATTTTTTCTGAATTTTTTTAAATTTTTTTTAAATTTTTTTTTTAAATTTTTTTTTTTTGAAAATTTTTTTTTCGAATTTTTTTTTAAATTTTTTTTTAAATTTTTTTTTTCATTTTTTTTTGAATTTTTTTTTAAATTTTTCTTGAAAATTTTTTTGAAACTTTTTTTTTCGAAATTTTTTTTGAAATTTTTTTTAAATTTTTTTTGAAAATTTTTTTTTTTTTAATTTTTTTTTTGAAATTTTTTTTAAATTTTTTTTTTTATTTTTTTAAAAATTTTTTTTGAAAATTTTTTTTGAATTTTTTTAAAATTTTTTTTGAATTTTTTTTTTTTTTGAAATTTTTTTTGAAAATTTTTTTGAATTTTTTTTTTTCATTTTTTTTCGAATTTTTTTTTTCAATTTTTTTTAAAATTTTTTTTTCATTTTTTTTTGAAATTTTTTTTTAAAATTTTTTTTTTAATTTTTTTTTTGAAAATTTTTTTGAAATTTTTTTGAAATTTTTTTTTTGAAAATTTTTTTGAAATTTTTTTTGAATTTTTTTTTAAATTTTTTTTGAAAATTTTTTTTTCGAAAATTTTTTTGAAATTTTTTTGAAATTTTTTTTTTGAAATTTTTTTTGAAATTTTTTTTCGGATTTTTTTTTGAAATTTTTTCTGAATTTTTAAAAATTTTTTTTAAAATTTTTTTTTCTTGAAAATTTTTTTTTCGAAATTTTTTTTTCAATTTTTTTTTAATTTTTTTTTAAATTTTTTTGAAATTTTTTTTAAACTTTTTTTTTTAAAATTTTTTTTTTTGAAATTTTTTTTTTTAAATTTTTTTTCGGATTTTTTTTTTGAAATTTTTTCTGAATTTTTTTAAATTTTATTTTAAATTTTTTATTCTTGAAAATTTTTTTTTCGAATTTTTTTTTCAATTTTTTTTTAAATTTTTTTTTTTCATTTTTTTTTACATTTTTTTTAAATTTTTTTTTTGAAAATTTTTTTTTTGAAATTTTTTTTAAATCTTTTTTTGAAAATTTTTTTTTTTGAAATTTTTTTTTTTGAAATTTTTTTTTTTGAAATTTTATTTTTTGAAATTTTTTTTTTCGAATTTTTTTTTTCAATTTTTTTTTTAATTTTTTTTTTTAATTTTTTTTTTGAAATTTTTTTGAAATTTTTTTTTTCAATTTTTTTAAAAATTTATTTTTTCGAAAATTTTTTTTTTCAATTTTTTTTAAAATTTTTTTTTTAATTTTTTTTTTTAATTTTTTTTTTCGAATTTTTTTTAAATTTTTTTTTAAATTTCTTTTTTCATTTTTTTTTTTGAAATTTTTTTTAAATTTTTTTTTGAAATTTTTTTTGAAATTTTTTTTGAAATTTTTTTTTTGAAAATTTTTTTGAAATTTTTTTTTTCGATTTTTTTTTTCAATTTTTTTTCGGATTTTTTTTTTGAAATTTTTTCTGAATTTTTTAAAATTTTTTTTAAAATTTTTTTTAAATTTTTTTTTCTTGAAAATTTTTTTTTCGAATTTTTTTTTCAATTTTTTTTTAAATTTTTTTTTTCATTTTTTTTTGAATTTTTTTTTAAATTTTTTTTGAAAATTTTTTACTTTTTTTTATTTTAATTTTTTTTTGTTTTTGAAATTTTTTTTTGGAAATTTTTTCTGAATTTTTTTAAAAATTTTTTTTAAATTTTTTTTTTCGAAAATTTTTTTGAAATTTTTTTTGAAATTTTTTTTTTGAAAATTTTTTTTTCGAATTTTTTTTTGAAATTTTTTTGAAATTTTTTTTTTAATTTTTTTTTTTGAAATTTTTTTTAAATTTTTTTTTGAAAATTTTTTTTTTTGAAATTTTTTTAAAATTTTTATTTGAAAATTTTTTTTTTTTGAAATTTTTTTTTTCAATTTTTTTTTAATTTTTTTTAATTTTTTTAAAATTTTTTTTTTTAATTTTTTTTAATTTTTTTCTTGAAAATTTTTTTTTTGAAATTTTTTTTTTCGAAAATTTTTTTGAAATTTTTTTTTTTTAAATTTTTTTTTCGATTTTTTTTTTCAATTTTTTTTTAAATTTTTTTTTTTAATTTTTTTTTTGAAATTTTTTTTTTAATTTTTTTTAAATTTTTTTTTAAAAATTTTTTTAAAGATTTTTTTGAAATTTTTTTTTTTTGAAATTTTTTTAAAATTTTTTATTTTAATTTTTTTTTTTTATTTTCTTTTTGAAAATTTTTTTTTGAAATTTTTTTAAATTTTTTTTTTGAAATTTTTTTTTGAATTTTTTTTTCGAAATTTTTTTTCGATTTTTTTCAATTTTTTTTTAAATTTTTTTTTTAATTTTTTTTTTGAAATTTTTTTTAATTTTTTTTTTTAAATTTTTTTTTCGAATTTTTTTTTGAAATTTAAAAAAAAATTGAAAAAAAAATCCGAAAAAAAATTTCGAAAATAAAATTTTTTTTTTCGAAAATTTTTTTGAAATTTTTTTTAAATTTTTTTTTGAAATTTTTTTAAATTTTTTTTAAAATTTTTTTTTCTTGAAATTTTTTTTTTCGAATTTTCTCTTTGAATTTTTTTTTTTGAATTTTTTTTTAAATTTTTTTTTATTTTTTTTAAAATTTTTTTTAAAATTTTTTACTTTTTTTTATTTTAATTTTTTTTTGTTTTTGAAATTTTTTTTTGGAAATTTTTTCTGAATTTTTTTAAAATTTTTTTTGAAATTTTTTTTTTGAAAATTTTTTTTTTGAAATTTTTTTTTTCGAAAATTTTTTTGAAATTTTTTTTTTGAAAATTTTTTTTTTTGAAATTTTTTTTTTTGAATTTTTTTTTAAATTTTTTTTTTAATTTTTTTTTTATTTTTTTTAAAATTTTTTTTGAAAATTTTTTTTTAAATTTTTTTTGAAATTTTTTTTTTGAAAATTTTTTTTTTGAAATTTTTTTTTTCGAAAATTTTTTTGAAATTTTTTTTTTGAAAATTTTTTTTTTTGAAATTTTTTTTTTTGAAATTTTTTTTAAATTTTTTTTTTTAATTTTTTTTTTATTTTTTTTTAAATTTTTTTTGGAAAATTTTTTTTTTTGAAATTTTTTTTTTTGAAAATTTTTTTTTTTGAAATTTTTTTTTTGAAATTTTTTTTCGGATTTTTTTTTTGAAATTTTTTCTGAATTTTTTAAAATTTTTTTTAAAATTTTTTTTTAAATTTTTTTTTTTTGAAAATTTTTTTTTCGAATTTTTTTTTAAATTTTTTTTTAAATTTTTTTTTTCATTTTTTTTTGAATTTTTTTTTAAATTTTTCTTGAAAATTTTTTTGAAACTTTTTTTTTCGAAATTTTTTTTGAAATTTTTTTTAAATTTTTTTTGAAAATTTTTTTTTTTGAAATTTTTTTTTTTGAAATTTTTTTTTTTGAAATTTTTTTTCAATTTTTTTTTAAATTTTTTTTGAAATTTTTTTTTTTGAAAATTTTTTTTTTGAAATTTTTTTTTTCGAAAATTTTTTTGAAATTTTTTTTTTGAAAATTTTTTTTTTTGAAATTTTTTTTTTTTGAAATTTTTTTTAAATTTTTTTTTTAAATTTTTTTTTTTATTTTTTTAAAAATTTTTTTTGAAATTTTTTTTTTGAATTTTTTTAAAAATTTTTTTTAATTTTTTTTTTTTTTGAAATTTTTTTTGAAATTTTTTTTGAAATTTTTTTTTTGAAATTTATTTTGAATTTTTTTTTTTGAAAATTTTTTTGAAATTTTTTTTTCATTTTTTTTCGAATTTTTTTTTTTCAATTTTTTTTTTAATTTTTTTTTCATTTTTTTTGAAATTTTTTTTTAAATTTTTTTGAAATTTTTTTTGAAATTTTTTTTTTGAAAATTTTTCTGAAATTTTTTTTGATTTTTTTTTTAATTTTTCTTGAAAATATTTTTTTCGAATTTTTTTTTTCAATTTTTTTTTTCATTTTTTTTGAAATTTTTTTTAAACTTTTTTTTTTGAAAATTTTTTTTTTTGAAAATTTTTTTTTGAAATTTTTTTTAAATTTTTTTTTTGAAATTTTTTTTTGAATTTTTTTTTCGAAATTTTTTTTCGATTTTTTTCAATTTTTTTTTAAATTTTTTTTTTTATTTTTTTTTTTGAAATTTTTTTTAATTTTTTTTTTTTAATTTTTTTTTCGAAATTTTTTTTGAAATTTAAAAAAAAATTGAAAAAAAAATCCGAAAAAAAATTTCGAAAATAAAATTTTTTTTTTCGAAAATTTTTTTGAAATTTTTTTGAAATTTTTTTTTGAAATTTTTTTAAATTTTTTTTAAAATTTTTTTTTCTTGAAAATTTTTTTTTCGAATTTTCTCTTTGAAATTTTTTTTTTGAATTTTTTTTTAAATTTTTTTTTATTTTTTTTTAAATTTTTTTTAAAATTTTTTACTTTTTTTTATTTTAATTTTTTTTTGTTTTTGAAATTTTTTTTTGGAAATTTTTTCTGAATTTTTTTTAAATTTTTTTAAAAATTTTTTTTGAAATTTTTTTTTGAAAATTTTTTTTTTGAAATTTTTTTTTTCGAAAATTTTTTTGAAATTTTTTTTTTGAAAATTTTTTTTTTTGAAATTTTTTTTTTTGAAATTTTTTTTAAATTTTTTTTTTTAATTTTTTTTTTTATTTTTTTTTTTTATTTTTTTTGAAAATTTTTTTTTGAATTTTTTTTAAATTTTTTTTGAATTTTTTTTTTTTTTAATTTTTTTTGAAATTTTTTTTGAAATTTTTTTTTTGAAATTTATTTTGAAATTTTTTTTTTGAAAATTTTTTTGAAATTTTTTTTTTCATTTTTTTTCGAATTTTTTTTTTCAATTTTTTTTTTCATTTTTTTTGAAATTTTTTTTAAAATTTTTTTTTAAATTTTTTTTTCGAAAATTTTTTTGAAATTTTTTTTGAAATTTTTTTTGAAATTTTTTTTTTGAAAATTTTTCTGAAATTTTTTTTGATTTTTTTTTTAATTTTTTTTGAAAATATTTTTTTGAAAATTTTTTTTTCGAATTTTTTTTTCAATTTTTTTTGAAATTTTTTTTAAATTTTTTTTTTGAAAATTTTTTTTTGAAATTTTTTTTAAATCTTTTTTTGAAAATTTTTTTTTTTAAATTTTTTTTTTTGAAATTTTTTTTTTCGAAAATTTTTTTGAAATTTTTTTTTCGAATTTTTTTTTCAATTTTTTTTGAAATTTTTTTTAAATTTTTTTTTCGAATTTTTTTTTCAATTTTTTTTTAAATTTTTTTTTTCATTTTTTTTGAAATTTTTTTTAAATTTTTTTTTTGAAAATTTTTTTTTGAAATTTTTTTTAAATCTTTTTTTGAAAATTTTTTTTTTGGAATTTTTTTTTTTGAAATTTTTTTTTTCGAAAATTTTTTTGAAATTTTTTTTTCTAATTTTTTTTTTTGAAAATTTTTTTGAAATTTTTTTTGAATTTTTTTTTTTTTGAAATTTTTTTTTCGAAATTTTTTTTCGAATTTTTTTTTTCAATTTTTTTTTTAATTTTTTTTTTAATTTTTTTTTTGAAATTTTTTTGAAATTTTTTTTCAATTTTTTTAAAAATTTATTTTTTCGAAAATTTTTTTTTTCAATTTTTTTTTTAATTTTTTTTTAATTTTTTTTTTTTAATTTTTTTTTTCGAATTTTTTTTAAATTTCTTTTTTCATTTTTTTTTTTGAAATTTTTTTTAAAATTTTTTTTGAAATTTTTTTTGAAATTTTTTTTGAAATTTTTTTTTTTGAAAATTTTTTTGAAATTTTTTTTTTCGATTTTTTTTTTCAATTTTTTTTTAAATTTTTTTTTCATTTTTTTTACAATTTTTTTTAAATTTTTGAAAAATTTTTATTTGAAATTTTTTTTTAATTTTTTTTTTTGAAAATTTTTTTTTTGAAATTTTTTTTTTCGAAAATTTTTTTGAAATTTTTTTTCGAATTTTTTTTAAAAATTTTTTTAAAATTTTTTTTGAAATTTTTTTTTGAAATTTTTTTTTTTTGAAATTTTTTTTTCGAAAATTATTTTTTCGATTTTTTTTTTCAATTTTTTTTTAAATTTTTTTTTTTAATTTTTTTTTTGAAATTTTTTTTTTAATTTTTTTTAAATTTTTTTTTAAAAATTTTTTTAAAGATTTTTTTGAAATTTTTTTTTTTTGAAATTTTTTTAAAATTTTTTATTTTAATTTTTTTTTTTTATTTTCTTTTTGAAAATTTTTTTTTGAAATTTTTTTAAATTTTTTTTTTGAAATTTTTTTTTGAATTTTTTTTTCGAAATTTTTTTTCGATTTTTTTCAATTTTTTTTTAAATTTTTTTTTTAATTTTTTTTTTGAAATTTTTTTTAATTTTTTTTTTTAAATTTTTTTTTCGAATTTTTTTTTGAAATTTAAAAAAAAATTGAAAAAAAAATCCGAAAAAAAATTTCGAAAATAAAATTTTTTTTTTCGAAAATTTTTTTGAAATTTTTTTTAAATTTTTTTTTGAAATTTTTTTAAATTTTTTTTAAAATTTTTTTTTCTTGAAATTTTTTTTTTCGAATTTTCTCTTTGAATTTTTTTTTTGAATTTTTTTTTAAATTTTTTTTTATTTTTTTTAAAATTTTTTTTAAAATTTTTTACTTTTTTTTATTTTAATTTTTTTTTGTTTTTGAAATTTTTTTTTGGAAATTTTTTCTGAATTTTTTTAAAATTTTTTTTGAAATTTTTTTTTTGAAAATTTTTTTTTTGAAATTTTTTTTTTCGAAAATTTTTTTGAAATTTTTTTTTTGAAAATTTTTTTTTTTGAAATTTTTTTTTTTGAATTTTTTTTTAAATTTTTTTTTTAATTTTTTTTTTATTTTTTTTAAAATTTTTTTTGAAAATTTTTTTTTAAATTTTTTTTGAAATTTTTTTTTTGAAAATTTTTTTTTTGAAATTTTTTTTTTCGAAAATTTTTTTGAAATTTTTTTTTTGAAAATTTTTTTTTTTGAAATTTTTTTTTTTGAAATTTTT
>OX101823.2:30694470-30701970 GCA_944452925.2 Chrysolina oricalcia | reverse complement strand
TTTTTTTTCGAATTTTCTCTTTGAAATTTTTTTTTTGAATTTTTTTTTAAATTTTTTTTTATTTTTTTTAAAATTTTTTTAAAAATTTTTTACTTTTTTTTATTTTAATTTTTTTTTGTTTTTGAAATTTTTTTTTGGAAATTTTTTCTGAATTTTTTTAAAATTTTTTTTGAAATTTTTTTTTTGAAAATTTTTTTTTTTGAAATTTTTTTTTTCGAAAATTTTTTTGAAATTTTTTTTTTGAAAATTTTTTTTTTTGAAATTTTTTTTTTGAAATTTTTTTTAAATTTTTTTTTTTAATTTTTTTTTTATTTTTTTTTAAATTTTTTTTGAAATTTTTTTTTTAAATTTTTTTTGAAATTTTTTTTTTGAAAATTTTTTTTTTGAAATTTTTTTTTTCGAAAATTTTTTTGAAATTTTTTTTTTGAAAATTTTTTTTTTTGAAATTTTTTTTTTTTTAATTTTTTTTAAATTTTTTTTTTTAATTTTTTTTTTATTTTTTTTAAAATTTTTTTTGGAAAATTTTTTTTTTTGAAATTTTTTTTTTTGAAAATTTTTTTTTTTGAAATTTTTTTTTTGAAATTTTTTTTCGGATTTTTTTTTTGAAATTTTTTCTGAATTTTTTAAAATTTTTTTTAAAATTTTTTTTTAAATTTTTTTTTTTGAAAATTTTTTTTTCGAATTTTTTTTTGAATTTTTTTTTAAATTTTTTTTTAAATTTTTTTTTCATTTTTTTTTGAATTTTTTTTTAAATTTTTCTTGAAAATTTTTTTGAAACTTTTTTTTTCGAAATTTTTTTTGAAATTTTTTTTAAATTTTTTTTGAAAATTTTTTTTTTTGAAATTTTTTTTTTTGAAATTTTTTTTTTTGAAATTTTTTTTCAATTTTTTTTTAAATTTTTTTTGAAATTTTTTTTTTTGAAAATTTTTTTTTTGAAATTTTTTTTTTCGAAAATTTTTTTGAAAATTTTTTTTTGAAAATTTTTTTTTTTGGAATTTTTTTTTTTGAAATTTTTTTTAAATTTTTTTTTTTTATTTTTTTTTTATTTTTTTAAAAATTTTTTTTGAAAATTTTTTTTTGAATTTTTTTAAAATTTTTTTTTAATTTTTTTTTTTTTGAAATTTTTTTTGAAATTTTTTTTGAAATTTTTTTTTTTGAAATTTATTTTGAATTTTTTTTTTTGAAAATTTTTTTGAAATTTTTTTTTTCATTTTTTTTCGAATTTTTTTTTTCAATTTTTTTTTTAATTTTTTTTTCATTTTTTTTGAAATTTTTTTTTAAATTTTTTTTTCGAAAATTTTTTTGAAATTTTTTTTGAAATTTTTTTTTTGAAAATTTTTCTGAAATTTTTTTTGATTTTTTTTTTTAATTTTTCTTGAAAATATTTTTTTCGAATTTTTTTTTTCAATTTTTTTTTTCATTTTTTTTGAAATTTTTTTTAAACTTTTTTTTTTGAAAATTTTTTTTTTTGAAAATTTTTTTTTGAAATTTTTTTTAAATTTTTTTTTTGAAATTTTTTTTTGAATTTTTTTTTCGAAATTTTTTTTCGATTTTTTTCAATTTTTTTTTAAATTTTTTTTTTATTTTTTTTTTTGAAATTTTTTTTAATTTTTTTTTTTTAATTTTTTTTTCGAAATTTTTTTTGAAATTTAAAAAAAAATTGAAAAAAAATCCGAAAAAAAATTTCGAAAATAAAATTTTTTTTTTCGAAAATTTTTTTGAAATTTTTTTTAAATTTTTTTTTGAAATTTTTTTAAATTTTTTTTAAAATTTTTTTTTCTTGAAAATTTTTTTTTCGAATTTTTTTTTCAATTTTTTTTTAAATTTTTTTTTTTCATTTTTTTTTTACATTTTTTTGAAATTTTTTTTTTGAAATTTTTTTTGAAATTTTTTTTCGGATTTTTTTTTGAAATTTTTTCTGAATTTTTTAAAATTTTTTTAAAAATTTTTTTTGAAAATTTTTTTTTGAATTTTTTTAAAAATTTTTTTTAATTTTTTTTTTTTTGAAATTTTTTTTGAAATTTTTTTTTTTGAAATTTATTTTGAATTTTTTTTTTTGAAAATTTTTTTGAAATTTTTTTTTTCATTTTTTTTCGAATTTTTTTTTTCAATTTTTTTTTAAATTTTTTTTTCATTTTTTTTGAAATTTTTTTTTAAATTTTTTTTTCGGAAATTTTTTTGAAATTTTTTTTGAAATTTTTTTTTGAAAATTTTTCTGAAATTTTTTTTGATTTTTTTTTTAATTTTTCTTGAAAATTTTTTTTTCGAATTTTTTTTTGAAATTTTTTTGAAATTTTTTTTTTAATTTTTTTTTTTGAAATTTTTTTTAAATTTTTTTTTGAAAATTTTTTTTTTTGAAATTTTTTTAAAATTTTTATTTGAAAATTTTTTTTTTTTGAAATTTTTTTTTTCAATTTTTTTTTAATTTTTTTTTATTTTTTTAAAATTTTTTTTTTTAAATTTTTTTTAATTTTTTTCTTGAAAATTTTTTTTTTGAAATTTTTTTTTTCGAAAATTTTTTTGAAATTTTTTTTTTTTTAATTTTTTTTTCGATTTTTTTTTTCAATTTTTTTTTAAATTTTTTTTTTAAATTTTTTTTTTGAAATTTTTTTTTTCAATTTTTTTTAAATTTTTTTTTTAAAAATTTTTTTAAAGATTTTTTTGAAATTTTTTTTTTTGAAATTTTTTTAAAATTTTTTATTTTAATTTTTTTTTTTAATTTTCTTTTTGAAAATTTTTTTTTGAAATTTTTTTAAATTTTTTTTTTGAAATTTTTTTTTGAATTTTTTTTTCGAAATTTTTTTTCGATTTTTTTCAATTTTTTTTTAAATTTTTTTTTAAATTTTTTTTTTGAAATTTTTTTTAATTTTTTTTTTTAAATTTTTTTTTCGAATTTTTTTTTGAAATTTAAAAAAAAATTGAAAAAAAAATCCGAAAAAAAATTTCGAAAATAAAATTTTTTTTTTCGAAAATTTTTTTGAAATTTTTTTTAAATTTTTTTTTGAAATTTTTTTAAATTTTTTTTAAAATTTTTTTTTCTTGAAATTTTTTTTTTCGAATTTTCTCTTTGAAATTTTTTTTTTGAATTTTTTTTTAAATTTTTTTTTATTTTTTTTAAAATTTTTTTAAAAATTTTTTACTTTTTTTTATTTTAATTTTTTTTTGTTTTTGAAATTTTTTTTTGGAAATTTTTTCTGAATTTTTTTAAAATTTTTTTTGAAATTTTTTTTTTGAAAATTTTTTTTTTTGAAATTTTTTTTTTCGAAAATTTTTTTGAAATTTTTTTTTTGAAAATTTTTTTTTTTGAAATTTTTTTTTTGAAATTTTTTTTAAATTTTTTTTTTTAATTTTTTTTTTATTTTTTTTTAAATTTTTTTTGAAATTTTTTTTTTAAATTTTTTTTGAAATTTTTTTTTTGAAAATTTTTTTTTTGAAATTTTTTTTTTCGAAAATTTTTTTGAAATTTTTTTTTTGAAAATTTTTTTTTTTGAAATTTTTTTTTTTTTAATTTTTTTTAAATTTTTTTTTTTAATTTTTTTTTTATTTTTTTTAAAATTTTTTTTGGAAAATTTTTTTTTTTGAAATTTTTTTTTTTGAAAATTTTTTTTTTTGAAATTTTTTTTTTGAAATTTTTTTTCGGATTTTTTTTTTGAAATTTTTTCTGAATTTTTTAAAATTTTTTTTAAAATTTTTTTTTAAATTTTTTTTTTTGAAAATTTTTTTTTCGAATTTTTTTTTGAATTTTTTTTTAAATTTTTTTTTAAATTTTTTTTTCATTTTTTTTTGAATTTTTTTTTAAATTTTTCTTGAAAATTTTTTTGAAACTTTTTTTTTCGAAATTTTTTTTGAAATTTTTTTTAAATTTTTTTTGAAAATTTTTTTTTTTGAAATTTTTTTTTTTGAAATTTTTTTTTTTGAAATTTTTTTTCAATTTTTTTTTAAATTTTTTTTGAAATTTTTTTTTTTGAAAATTTTTTTTTTGAAATTTTTTTTTTCGAAAATTTTTTTGAAAATTTTTTTTTGAAAATTTTTTTTTTTGGAATTTTTTTTTTTGAAATTTTTTTTAAATTTTTTTTTTTTATTTTTTTTTTATTTTTTTAAAAATTTTTTTTGAAAATTTTTTTTTGAATTTTTTTAAAATTTTTTTTTAATTTTTTTTTTTTTGAAATTTTTTTTGAAATTTTTTTTGAAATTTTTTTTTTTGAAATTTATTTTGAATTTTTTTTTTTGAAAATTTTTTTGAAATTTTTTTTTTCATTTTTTTTCGAATTTTTTTTTTCAATTTTTTTTTTAATTTTTTTTTCATTTTTTTTGAAATTTTTTTTTAAATTTTTTTTTCGAAAATTTTTTTGAAATTTTTTTTGAAATTTTTTTTTTGAAAATTTTTCTGAAATTTTTTTTGATTTTTTTTTTTAATTTTTCTTGAAAATATTTTTTTCGAATTTTTTTTTTCAATTTTTTTTTTCATTTTTTTTGAAATTTTTTTTAAACTTTTTTTTTTGAAAATTTTTTTTTTTGAAAATTTTTTTTTGAAATTTTTTTTAAATTTTTTTTTTGAAATTTTTTTTTGAATTTTTTTTTCGAAATTTTTTTTCGATTTTTTTCAATTTTTTTTTAAATTTTTTTTTTATTTTTTTTTTTGAAATTTTTTTTAATTTTTTTTTTTTAATTTTTTTTTCGAAATTTTTTTTGAAATTTAAAAAAAAATTGAAAAAAAATCCGAAAAAAAATTTCGAAAATAAAATTTTTTTTTTCGAAAATTTTTTTGAAATTTTTTTTAAATTTTTTTTTGAAATTTTTTTAAATTTTTTTTAAAATTTTTTTTTCTTGAAAATTTTTTTTTCGAATTTTTTTTTCAATTTTTTTTTAAATTTTTTTTTTTCATTTTTTTTTTACATTTTTTTGAAATTTTTTTTTTGAAATTTTTTTTGAAATTTTTTTTCGGATTTTTTTTTGAAATTTTTTCTGAATTTTTTAAAATTTTTTTAAAAATTTTTTTTGAAAATTTTTTTTTGAATTTTTTTAAAAATTTTTTTTAATTTTTTTTTTTTTGAAATTTTTTTTGAAATTTTTTTTTTTGAAATTTATTTTGAATTTTTTTTTTTGAAAATTTTTTTGAAATTTTTTTTTTCATTTTTTTTCGAATTTTTTTTTTCAATTTTTTTTTAAATTTTTTTTTCATTTTTTTTGAAATTTTTTTTTAAATTTTTTTTTCGGAAATTTTTTTGAAATTTTTTTTGAAATTTTTTTTTGAAAATTTTTCTGAAATTTTTTTTGATTTTTTTTTTAATTTTTCTTGAAAATTTTTTTTTCGAATTTTTTTTTTCAATTTTTTTTTTCATTTTTTTTGAAATTTTTTTTAAACTTTTTTTTTTGAAAATTTTTTTTTTTGAAATTTTTTTTTTTGAAATTTTTTTTCGGATTTTTTTTTTGAAATTTTTTCTGAATTTTTTAAAATTTTTTTTTTAATTTTTTTTTCTTGAAAATTTTTTTTTCGAATTTTTTTTTTCAATTTTTTTTAAAATTTTTTTTGAAATTTTTTTTGAAATTTTTTTTAAATTTTTTTTTTGAAAATTTTTTTTTGAAATTTTTTTTTAAATCTTTTTTTGAAAATTTTTTTTTTTTGAAATTTTTTTTTTTGAAATTTTTTTTTTCGAAAATTTTTTTGAAATTTTTTTTTCTAATTTTTTTTTTCGAAAATTTTTTTGAAATTTTTTCTGAATTTTTTTAAATTTTTTTTTCTTGAAATTTTTTTTTTCGAATTTTTTTTTTCAATTTTTTTTCGAAAATTTTTTTGAAATTTTTTTTTTGAAAATTTTTTTTTTTGAAATTTTTTTTTTGAAATTTTTTTTTCAATTTTTTTTTTAATTTTTTTTGAAATTTTTTTTTTTGAAAATTTTTTTTTTGAAATTTTTTTTTTCGAAAATTTTTTTGAAATTTTTTTTTTGAAAATTTTTTTTTTGAAATTTTTTTTTTTGAAATTTTTTTTAAATTTTTTTTTTTTAAATTTTTTTTTTATTTTTTTAAAAATTTTTTTTGAAAATTTTTTTTTGAATTTTTTTTAAATTTTTTTTGAATTTTTTTTTTGAAATTTTTTTTGAAATTTTTTTTTTTGAAATTTATTTTGAAATTTTTTTTTTTGAAAATTTTTTTGAAATTTTTTTTTTCATTTTTTTTCGAATTTTTTTTTTCAATTTTTTTTTTAATTTTTTTTTTCATTTTTTTTTGAAATTATTTTTGAATTTTTTTTTTGAAAATTTTTTTGAAATTTTTTTTGAATTTTTTTTTGAATTTTTTTTTTAATTTTTTTTGAAATTTTTTTTTTTGAAATTTTTTTTTTCGAAATTTTTTTTTAAATTTTTTTTCGGATTTTTTTTTTGAAATTTTTTCTGAATTTTTTAAAATTTTTTTTAAAATTTTTTTTTCTTGAAAATTTTTTTTTCGAAATTTTTTTTTCAATTTTTTTTTTAAATTTTTTTTTTCATTTTTTTTTTCATATTTTTTAAATTTTTTTTTTGAAAATTTTTTTTTTGAAATTTTTTTTAAATCTTTTTTTGAAAATTTTTTTTTTTGAAATTTTTTTTTTTGAAATTTTTTTTTTCGAAAATTTTTTTGAAATTTTTTTTTCTAATTTTTTTTTTGAAAATTTTTTTGAAATTTTTTTTGAATTTTTTTTTTGAAATTTTTTTTTCGAAATTTTTTTTCGAATTTTTTTTTTCAATTTTTTTTTAAATTTTTTTTTTAATTTTTTTTTTGAAATTTTTTTGAAATTTTTTTTTTCAATTTTTTTTTAATTTATTTTTTCGAAAATTTTTTTTTTCAATTTTTTTTTAAATTTTTTTTTTTTATTTTTTTTTTTTTATTTTTTTTTTCGAATGTTTTTTTTATTTTTTTTTAAATTTCTTTTTTCATTTTTTTTTTGAATTTTTTTTAAAATTTTTTTTTGAAATTTTTTTTGAAATTTTTTTTGAAATTTTTTTTGAAATTTTTTTTTTTGAAAACTTTTTTGAAATTTTTTTTTTCGATTTTTTTTTTCAATTTTTTTTAAAATTTTTTTTTTCATTTTTTTTACAATTTTTTTTAAATTTTTGAAAATTTTTTTTTTGAAATATTTTTTAAATTTTTTTTTTTGAAAATTTTTTTTTTGAAAATTTTTTTTTCGAAAATTTTTTTGAAATTTTTTTTTCTAATTTTTTTTTTTGAAAATTTTTTTGAAATTTTTTTTGAATTTTTTTTTTGAAATTTTTTTTTCGAAATTTTTTTTCGAATTTTTTTTTTCAATTTTTTTTTAAATTTTTTTTTTAATTTTTTTTTTGAAATTTTTTTGAAATTTTTTTTTTCAATTTTTTTTTAATTTATTTTTTCGAAAATTTTTTTTTTAAATTTTTTTTTAAATTTTTTTTTTTATTTATTTTTTTTTATTTTTTTTTTCGAATGTTTTTTTTTATTTTTTTTTAAATTTCTTTTTTCATTTTTTTTTTGAATTTTCTTTAAAATTTT
>OX101823.2:30609470-30689470 GCA_944452925.2 Chrysolina oricalcia | reverse complement strand
TTTTTTTTTGGAATTTTTTTTCGAATTTTTTTTTTCAATTTTTTTTAAAATTTTTTTTTAATTTTTTTTTTTGAAAATTTTTTGAAATTTTTTTTTTCAATCTTTTTTAAAATTTATTTTTTCGAAAATTTTTTTAAAAATTTTTTTTGAAATTTTTTTTTTGAAAATTTTTTTGAAATTTTTTTTTGGAAAATTTTTTTTTTGAAATTTTTTTTTTTGAAAATTTTTTTTTTTGAAATTTTTTTTTCGAAATTTTTTTTCGGATTTTTTTTTTGAAATTTTTTCTGAATTTTTTTAAATTTTTTTTTAAATTTTTTTTTAAATTTTTTTTTAAATTTTTTTTTCTTGAAAATTTTTTTTTCGAATTTTTTTTTCAATTTTTTTTTAAATTTTTTTTTTCATTTTTTTTTGAATTTTTTTTAAAATTTTTTTTGAAAATTTTTTTTTTTGAAAATTTTTTTGAAACTTTTTTTTTCGAAATTTTTTTTGAA
Source organism: Chrysolina oricalcia (assembly GCA_944452925.2). NCBI lineage: Eukaryota > Metazoa > Arthropoda > Insecta > Coleoptera > Chrysomelidae > Chrysolina > Chrysolina oricalcia. The sequence goes on along the minus strand of OX101823.2, from coordinate 30,688,979 downwards.
ATTTTTTTAAAATTTTTTTTGAAAAATTTTTTTTTTGAAATTTTTTTTTTGAAATTTTTTTTTTTGAAATTTTTTTTTTTGAAATTTTTTTTCAATTTTTTTTTTAAATTTTTTTGAAATTTTTTTTTTTGAAAATTTTTTTTTGAAATTTTTTTTTTCGAAAATTTTTTTGAAATTTTTTTTTTGAAAATTTTTTTTTTTGAAATTTTTTTTTTTGAAATTTTTTTTAAATTTTTTTTTTTAAATTTTTTTTTTATTTTTTTAAAAATTTTTTTTGAAAATTTTTTTTTGAATTTTTTTAAAAATTTTTTTTAATTTTTTTTTTTTGAAATTTTTTTTGAAATTTTTTTTTTTGAAATTTATTTTGAATTTTTTTTTTTGAAAATTTTTTTGAAATTTTTTTTTTCATTTTTTTTCGAATTTTTTTTTTCAATTTTTTTTGAAATTTTTTTTTCATTTTTTTTGAAATTTTTTTTTAAATTTTTTTTTCGGAAATTTTTTTGAAATTTTTTTTGAAATTTTTTTTTGAAAATTTTTCTGAAATTTTTTTTGATTTTTTTTTAAATTTTTCTTGAAAATTTTTTTTTCGAATTTTTTTTTTCAATTTTTTTTTAAATTTTTTTTGAAATTTTTTTTGAAATTTTTTTTAAATTTTTTTTTTGAAAATTTTTTTTTGAAATTTTTTTTAAAATCTTTTTTTGAAAATTTTTTTTTTTTGAAATTTTTTTTTTTGAAATTTTTTTTTTCGAAAATTTTTTTGAAATTTTTTTTTCTAATTTTTTTTTTCGAAAATTTTTTTGAAATTTTTTCTGAATTTTTTTAAATTTTTTTTTCTTGAAATTTTTTTTTTCGAATTTTTTTTTTCAATTTTTTTTCGAAAATTTTTTTGAAATTTTTTTTTTGAAAATTTTTTTTTTTGAAATTTTTTTTTTGAAATTTTTTTTAAATTTTTTTTTTAATTTTTTTTGAAATTTTTTTTTTTGAAAATTTTTTTTTTGAAATTTTTTTTTTCGAAAATTTTTTTGAAATTTTTTTTTTGAAAATTTTTTTTTTGAAATTTTTTTTTTTGAAATTTTTTTTAAATTTCTTTTTTTTAAATTTTTTTTTATTTTTTTAAAAATTTTTTTTGAAAATTTTTTTTTGAATTTTTTTTAAATTTTTTTTGAATTTTTTTTTTGAAATTTTTTTTGAAATTTTTTTTTTTGAAATTTATTTGGAAATTTTTTTTTTTGAAAATTTTTTTGAAATTTTTTTTTTCATTTTTTTTCGAATTTTTTTTTTCAATTTTTTTTTTAATTTTTTTTTTCATTTTTTTTCGAAATTTTTTTTGAATTTTTTTTTTGAAAATTTTTTTGAAATTTTTTTTGAATTTTTTTTTGAATTTTTTTTTTAATTTTTTTTGAAATTTTTTTTTTTGAAATTTTTTTTTTCGAAATTTTTTTTGAAATTTTTTTTCGGATTTTTTTTTTTCAATTTTTTTTTTAAATTTTTTTTTTCATTTTTTTTTTCATTTTTTTTAAATTTTTTTTTTGAAAATTTTTTTTTTGAAATTTTTTTTAAATCTTTTTTTGAAAATTTTTTTTTTTGAAATTTTTTTTTTTGAAATTTTTTTTTTCGAAAATTTTTTTGAAATTTTTTTTTCTAATTTTTTTTTTGAAAATTTTTTTGAAATTTTTTTTGAATTTTTTTTTTGAAATTTTTTTTTCGAAATTTTTTTTCGAATTTTTTTTTTCAATTTTTTTTTAAATTTTTTTTTTAATTTTTTTTTTGAAATTTTTTTGAAATTTTTTTTTTCAATTTTTTTTTTAATTTATTTTTTCGAAAATTTTTTTTTTCAATTTTTTTTTAAATTTTTTTTTTTTATTTTTTTTTTTTTTATTTTTTTTTTCGAATGTTTTTTTTATTTTTTTTTTTATTTCTTTTTTCATTTTTTTTTTGAATTTTTTTTTAAATTTTTTTTTGAAATTTTTTTTGAAATTTTTTTTGAAATTTTTTTTGAAATTTTTTTTTTTGAAAACTTTTTTGAAATTTTTTTTTTCGATTTTTTTTTTCAATTTTTTTTTAAATTTTTTTTTTCATTTTTTTTACAATTTTTTTTAAATTTTTGAAAATTTTTTTTTTGAAATATTTTTTAAATTTTTTTTTTTGAAAATTTTTTTTTTGAAAATTTTTTTTTCGAAAATTTTTTTGAAATTTTTTTTCGAGTTTTTTTTAAAAATTTTTTTAAAATTTTTTTTGAAATTTTTTTTTGAAATTTTTTTTTTTTGAAATTTTTTTTTCGAAAATTTTTTTTTCGAATTTTTTTTTCAATTTTTTTTTAAATTTTTTTTTTCATTTTTTTTCGAAAATATTTTTGAAATTTTTTTTGAAATTTTTTTTAAACTTTTTTTTTTGAAAATTTTTTTTTTGAAATTTTTTTTTTTGAAATTTTTTTTTTCGAAAATTTTTTTGAAATTTTTTTTTCTAATTTTTTTTTTCGAAAATTTTTTTGAAATTTTTTCTGAATTTTTTTAAATTTTTTTTTCTTGAAATTTTTTTTTTCGAATTTTTTTTTTCAATTTTTTTTCGAAAATTTTTTTGAAATTTTTTTTTTGAAAATTTTTTTTTTGAAATTTTTTTTTTGAAATTTTTTTTAAATTTTTTTTTTAATTTTTTTTGAAATTTTTTTTTTGAAAATTTTTTTTTTGAAATTTTTTTTTTCGAAAATTTTTTTGAAATTTTTTTTTTGAAAATTTTTTTTTTGAAATTTTTTTTTTTGAAATTTTTTTTAAATTTCTTTTTTTTTAATTTTTTTTTATTTTTTTAAAAATTTTTTTTGAAAATTTTTTTTTGAATTTTTTTTAAATTTTTTTTGAATTTTTTTTTTGAAATTTTTTTTGAAATTTTTTTTTTTGAAATTTATTTTGAAATTTTTTTTTTTGAAAATTTTTTTGAAATTTTTTTTTTCATTTTTTTTCGAATTTTTTTTTTCAATTTTTTTTTTAATTTTTTTTTTCATTTTTTTTTGAAATTTTTTTTGAATTTTTTTTTTGAAAATTTTTTTGAAATTTTTTTTGAATTTTTTTTTGAATTTTTTTTTAAATTTTTTTTGAAATTTTTTTTTTTGAAATTTTTTTTTTCGAAATTTTTTTTGAAATTTTTTTTCGGATTTTTTTTTTTCAATTTTTTTTTAAAATTTTTTTTTTCATTTTTTTTTTCATTTTATTTTGAATTTTTTTTTTTGAAAATTTTTTTGAAATTTTTTTTTTCATTTTTTTTCGAATTTTTTTTTTCAATTTTTTTTGAAATTTTTTTTGAAATTTTTTTTGAAATTTTTTTTAAAATTTTTTTTTCGGAAATTTTTTTGAAATTTTTTTTGAAATTTTTTTTTGAAAATTTTTCTGAAATTTTTTTTGATTTTTTTTAAAATTTTTCTTGAAAATTTTTTTTTCGAATTTTTTTTTTCAATTTTTTTTAAAATTTTTTTTGAAATTTTTTTTGAAATTTTTTTTAAATTTTTTTTTTGAAAATTTTTTTTTGAAATTTTTTTTAAAATCTTTTTTTGAAAATTTTTTTTTTTTGAAATTTTTTTTTTTGAAATTTTTTTTTTCGAAAATTTTTTTGAAATTTTTTTTTCTAATTTTTTTTTTCGAAAATTTTTTTGAAATTTTTTCTGAATTTTTTTAAATTTTTTTTTCTTGAAATTTTTTTTTTCGAATTTTTTTTTTCAATTTTTTTTCGAAAATTTTTTTGAAATTTTTTTTTGAAAATTTTTTTTTTTGAAATTTTTTTTTTGAAATTTTTTTTAAATTTTTTTTTTAATTTTTTTTGAAATTTTTTTTTTTGAAAATTTTTTTTTTGAAATTTTTTTTTTCGAAAATTTTTTTGAAATTTTTTTTTTGAAAATTTTTTTTTTGAAATTTTTTTTTTTGAAATTTTTTTTAAATTTCTTTTTTTTAAATTTTTTTTTATTTTTTTAAAAATTTTTTTTGAAAATTTTTTTTTGAATTTTTTTTAAATTTTTTTTGAATTTTTTTTTTGAAATTTTTTTTGAAATTTTTTTTTTTGAAATTTATTTGGAAATTTTTTTTTTTGAAAATTTTTTTGAAATTTTTTTTTTCATTTTTTTTCGAATTTTTTTTTTCAATTTTTTTTTTAATTTTTTTTTTCATTTTTTTTCGAAATTTTTTTTGAATTTTTTTTTTGAAAATTTTTTTGAAATTTTTTTTGAATTTTTTTTTGAATTTTTTTTTTAATTTTTTTTGAAATTTTTTTTTTTGAAATTTTTTTTTTCGAAATTTTTTTTGAAATTTTTTTTCGGATTTTTTTTTTTCAATTTTTTTTTTAAATTTTTTTTTTCATTTTTTTTTTCATTTTTTTTAAATTTTTTTTTTGAAAATTTTTTTTTTGAAATTTTTTTTAAATCTTTTTTTGAAAATTTTTTTTTTTGAAATTTTTTTTTTTGAAATTTTTTTTTTCGAAAATTTTTTTGAAATTTTTTTTTCTAATTTTTTTTTTGAAAATTTTTTTGAAATTTTTTTTGAATTTTTTTTTTGAAATTTTTTTTTCGAAATTTTTTTTCGAATTTTTTTTTTCAATTTTTTTTTAAATTTTTTTTTTAATTTTTTTTTTGAAATTTTTTTGAAATTTTTTTTTTCAATTTTTTTTTTAATTTATTTTTTCGAAAATTTTTTTTTTCAATTTTTTTTTAAATTTTTTTTTTTTTTTTTTTTTATTTTTTTTTTCGAATGTTTTTTTTATTTTTTTTTTAATTTATTTTTTCATTTTTTTTTTGAATTTTTTTTTAAATTTTTTTTTGAAATTTTTTTTGAAATTTTTTTTGAAATTTTTTTTGAAATTTTTTTTTTTGAAAACTTTTTTGAAATTTTTTTTTTCGATTTTTTTTTTCAATTTTTTTTTAAATTTTTTTTTTCATTTTTTTTACAATTTTTTTTAAATTTTTGAAAATTTTTTTTTGAAATATTTTTTAAATTTTTTTTTTGAAAATTTTTTTTTTGAAAATTTTTTTTTCGAAAATTTTTTTGAAATTTTTTTTCGAGTTTTTTTTAAAAATTTTTTTAAAATTTTTTTTGAAATTTTTTTTTGAAATTTTTTTTTTTTGAAATTTTTTTTTCGAAAATTTTTTTTTCGAATTTTTTTTTCAATTTTTTTTTAAATTTTTTTTTTCATTTTTTTTCGAAAATATTTTTGAAATTTTTTTTGAAATTTTTTTTAAACTTTTTTTTTTGAAAATTTTTTTTTTGAAATTTTTTCTGAATTTTTTTAAATTTTTTTTTCTTGAAAATTTTTTTTTCGAATTTTTTTTTTAAATTTTTTTTTTCATTTTTTTTGAATTTTTTTTTAAATTTTTTTTTTGAAATTTTTTTTTTTGAAATTTTTTTTAATTCTTTTTTTTGAAATTTTTTTTTTCGACAATTTTTTTGAAATTTTTTTTTTTAATTTTTTTTTTTGAAATTTTTTTTAAATTTTTTTTTGAATTTTTTTTTTAATTTTTTTTGAAATTTTTTTTTTTGAAACTTTTTTTTTCGAAATTTTTTTTGAAATTTTTTTTAAATTTTTTTTGAAAATTTTTTTTTTTGAAATTTTTTTTTTTGAAATTTTTTTTTTTGAAATTTTTTTTTTCGATTTTTTTTTTCATTTTTTTTTAAATTTTTTTTTCATTTTTTTTACAATTTTTTTTAAATTTTTGAAAATTTTTTATTTGAAATTTTTTTTAATTTTTTTTTTGAAAATTTTTTTTTTGAAATTTTTTTTTTCGAAAATTTTTTTGAAATTTTTTTTCGAATTTTTTTTAAAAATTTTTTTAAAATTTTTTTTGAAATTTTTTTTTGAAATTTTTTTTTTTTGAAATTTTTTTTTCGAAAATTCTTTTTTCGAATTTTTTTTTCAATTTTTTTTTTAATTTTTTTTTTTCATTTTTTTTCGAAAATTTTTTTGAAATTTTTTTTCGAATTTTTTTTTAAAATATTTTTAAATTTTTTTTTTTAATTTTTTTTTGAAATTTTTTTTTTTGAAAATTTTTTTTTGAAATTTTTTCTGAATTTTTTAAAATTTTTTTTTCTTGAAAATTTTTTTTTCGAATTTTTTTTTTCAATTTTTTTTAAATTGTTTTTTCATTTTTTTTGAATTCTTTCTTAAATTTTTTTTTGAAAATTTTTTTTTTGAAATTTTTTTTAATTTTTTTTTTTGAAAATTTTTTTTTTTCAAATTTTTTTTTTCGACAATTTTTTTGAAATTTTTTTTTTAATTTTTTTTTTTGAAATTTTTTTTAAATTTTTTTTTGAACATTTTTTTTTTCATTTTTTTTTAAATTTTTTTTTCATTTTTTTTTCGAAAATTTTTTTGAAATTTTTTTTGAATTTTTTTTTTGAAAATTTTTTTGAAATTTTTTTTTTCGAAATTTTTTTTGAATTTTTTTTTTCGAAAATTTTTTTGAATTTTTTTTTTTTAATTTTTTTTTTGAAAATTTTTTTTGAATTTTTTTTTTGAAATTTTTTTTTCGAAATTTTTTTTCGAATTTTTTTTTTAAATTTTTTTAAAATTTTTTTTTATTTTTTTTTTTGAAATTTTTTTGAATTTTTTTTTTCAATTTTTTTTTTAATTTATTTTTTCGAAATTTTTTTTTTCAATTTTTTTTTAAATTTTTTTTTTATTTTTTTTTGAAAATTTTTTTTTTCGAATTTTTTTTTCAATTTTTTTTTAAATTTTTTTTTAATTTTTTTTTTTTTTTTTTTAATTTTTTTTAAATTTTTTTTTTGAAAATTTTTTTTTCGAAATTTTTTTTAAATCTTTTTTTTGAAATTTTTTTTTTTGAAATTTTTTTTTTTGAAATTTTTTTTTTCGAAAATTTTTTTGAAATTTTTTTTTTAATTTTTTTTTTTGAAAATTTTTTGAAATTTTTTTTGAATTTTTTTTTTTTAATTTTTTTTTCGAAATTTTTTTTCGAATTTTTTTTTTCAATTTTTTTTTAATTTTTCTTTTAATTTTTTTTTTGAAATTTTTTTGAAATTTTTTTTTCAATCTTTTTTAAAATTTATTTTTTCGAAATTTTTTTTTAAAATTTTTTTTGAAATTTTTTTTTTGAAAATTTTTTTGAAATTTTTTTTTTGAAAATTTTTTTTTTTGAAATTTTTTTTTTTGAAAATTTTTTTTTTTGAAATTTTTTTTTTTGAAATTTTTTTTCGGATTTTTTTTTTGAAATTTTTTCTGAATTTTTTTAAATTTTTTTTTCTTGAAAATTTTTTTTTCGAATTTTTTTTTTTCAATTTTTTTTTAAATTTTTTTTTTCATTTTTTTTGAAATTTTTTTTAAATTTTTTTTTTGAAAATTTTTTTTTTGAAATTTTTTTAAAATCTTTTTTTGAAAATTTTTTTTTTTGAAATTTTTTTTTTTGAAATTTTTTTTTTCGAAAATTTTTTTGAAATTTTTTTTTCTAATTTTTTTTTTTTGAAAATTTTTTTGAAATTTTTTTTTGAATTTTTTTTTTGAAATTTTTTTTTCGAAATTTTTTTTCGAATTTTTTTTTTCAATTTTTTTTAAAATTTTTTTTTTAATTTTTTTTTTGAAATTTTTTTGAAATTTTTTTGAATTTTTTTTTTTCAATTTTTTTTTAAATTTATTTTTTCGAAAATTTTTTTTTTCAATTTTTTTTTAAATTTTTTTTTTTAATTTTTTTTTAAAATTTTTTTTTCGAATTTTTTTTTATTTTTTTTTAAATTTCTTTTTTCATTTTTTTTTTGAATTTTTTTTAAAATTTTTTTTGAATTTTTTTTTGAAATTTTTTTTTTTCGATTTTTTTTTCAATTTTTTTTTAAATTTTTTTTTTCATTTTTTTTACAATTTTTTTTAAATTTTTGAAAATTTTTTTTTTGAAATATTTTTTAAATTTTTTTTTTTGAAAATTTTTTTTTTGAAAATTTTTTTTTCGAAAATTTTTTTGAAATTTTTTTTCGAATTTTTTTTAAAAATGTTTTTAAAATTTTTTTTGAAATTTTTTTTTGAAATTTTTTTTTTTGAAATTTTTTTTTCGAAAATTTTTTTTTCGAATTTTTTCTTCAATTTTTTTTTAAATTTTTTTTTTCATTTTTTTTCGAAAATATTTTTGAAATTTTTTTTGAAATTTTTTTTAAACTTTTTTTTTTGAAAATTTTTTTTTTGAAATTTTTTCTGAATTTTTTTAAATTTTTTTTTCTTGAAAATTTTTTTTTCGAATTTTTTTTTAAATTTTTTTTTTTCATATTTTTTGAATTTTTTTTTAAATTTTTTTTTTGAAATTTTTTTTTTTGAAATTTTTTTTAATTCTTTTTTTTGAAATTTTTTTTTTTGAAATTTTTTTTTTCGACAATTTTTTTGAATTTTTTTTTTTTAATTTTTTTTTTTGAAATTTTTTTTAAAATTTTTTTTGAACATTTTTTTTTTCAATTTTTTTTAAAATTTTTTTTTCATTTTTTTTTCGAAAATTTTTTTGAAATTTTTTTTGAATTTTTTTTTTTGAAAATTTTTTTGAAATTTTTTTTTTCGAAATTTTTTTTGAATTTTTTTTAAAATTTTTTCTGAAAATTTTTTTTTTGAAATTTTTTTTTTTGAAATTTTTTTTTTCGAAATTTTTTTTTCAATTTTTTTTTAAATTTTTTTTTTCATTTTTTTTTGCAATTTTTTTTTAATTTTTGAAAATTTTTTTTTTTTAAATTTTTTTTTAATCTTTTTTTTGAAAATTTTTTTTTTAAATTTTTTTTTTCGAAAATTTTTTTGAAATTTTTTTTAAAATTTTTTTTAAATTTTTTTTTTAAATTTTTTTTTGAAAATTTTTTTTTTTTGAAATTTTTTTTTCGAAAATTTTTTTTGCGAATTTTTTTTTCAATTTTTTTTTCATTTTTTTTTCATTTTTTTTTTGGAAATTTTTTTCAAACTTTTTTTTTTGAAAATTTTTTTTTTGAAATTTTTTTTTTAAATTTTTTTTCGGATTTTTTTTTTGAAATTTTTTTTAAATTTTTTTTTGAATTTTTTTTTTAATTTTTTTTGAAATTTTTTTTTTGAAACTTTTTTTTTCGAAATTTTTTTTGAAATTTTTTTTAAATTTTTTTTGAAAATTTTTTTTTTTGAAATTTTTTTTTTGAAATTTTTTTTTTTGAAATTTTTCTTTTCGATTTTTTTTTCAATTTTTTTTAAAATTTTTTTTTCATTTTTTTTACAATTTTTTTTAAATTTTTGAAAAATTTTTATTTGAAATTTTTTTTTAATTTTTTTTTTGAAAATTTTTTTTTTGAAATTTTTTTTTGAAATTTTTTTTGAAATTTTTTTTGAAATTTTTTTTGAAATTTTTTTTTTTGAAAACTTTTTTGAAATTTTTTTTTTCGATTTTTTTTTTCAATTTTTTTTTAAATTTTTTTTTTCATTTTTTTTACAATTTTTTTTAAATTTTTGAAAATTTTCTTTTTGAAATATTTTTTAAATTTTTTTTTTTGAAAATTTTTTTTTTGAAAATTTTTTTTTCGAAAATTTTTTTGAAATTTTTTTTCGAATTTTTTTTAAAAATTTTTTTAAAATTTTTTTTGAAATTTTTCTTTGAAATTTTTTTTTTTGAAATTTTTTTTTCGAAAATTTTTTTTTCGAATTTTTTTTTCAATTTTTTTTTAAATTTTTTTTTCATTTTTTTTCGAAAATATTTTTGAAATTTTTTTTGAAATTTTTTTTAAACTTTTTTTTTTGAAAATTTTTTTTTTGAAATTTTTTCTGAATTTTTTTAAATTTTTTTTTCTTGAAAATTTTTTTTTCGAATTTTTTTTTTAAATTTTTTTTTTCATTTTTTTTGAATTTTTTTTTTAATTTTTTTTTTGAAATTTTTTTTTTTGAAATTTTTTTTAATTCTTTTTTTTGAAATTTTTTTTTCGACAATTTTTTTGAAATTTTTTTTTTTAATTTTTTTTTTTGAAATTTTTTTTTAAATTTTTTTTTGAATTTTTTTTTTAATTTTTTTTGAAATTTTTTTTTTTGAAACTTTTTTTTTCGAATTTTTTTTTGAAATTTTTTTTAAATTTTTTTTGAAAATTTTTTTTTTGAAATTTTTTTTTTGAAATTTTTTTTTTTGAAATTTTTCTTTTCGATTTTTTTTTCAATTTTTTTTTAAATTTTTTTTTCATTTTTTTTACAATTTTTTTTAAATTTTTGAATATTTTTTATTTGAAATTTTTTTTTAATTTTTTTTTTGAAAATTTTTTTTTTGAAATTTTTTTTTTCGAAAATTTTTTTGAAATTTTTTTTCGAATTTTTTTTAAAATTTTTTTAAAATTTTTTTTGAAATTTTTTTTTGAAATTTTTTTTTTTGAAATTTTTTTTTCGAAAATTTTTTTTTCGAATTTTTTTTTCAATTTTTTTTTAAATTTTTTTTTTCATTTTTTTTCGAAAATTTTTTTGAAATTTTTTTTCGAATTTTTTTTAAAAATATTTTTAAAATTTTTTTTTTAATTTTTTTTTGAAATTTTTTTTTTTGAAAATTTTTTTTTGAAATTTTTTCTGAATTTTTTAAAATTTTTTTTTTTGAAATTTTTTTTTGAATTTTTTTTTCGAAATTTTTTTTCGATTTTTTTCAATTTTTTTTTAAATTTTTTTTTTTATTTTTTTTTTTGAAATTTTTTTTAATTTTTTTTTATAAATTTTTTTTTCGAATTTTTTTTTGAAATTTAAAAAAAAATTGAAAAAAAAAATCCGAAAAAAAATTTCGAAAATAAAATTTTTTTTTTCGAAAAATTTTTTGAAATTTTTTTTAAATTTTTTTTTGAAATGTTTTTAAATTTTTTTTTCTTGAAAATTTTTTTTTCGAATTTTCTCTTTGAAATTTTTTTTTTGAATTTTTTTTTAAATTTTTTTTTATTTTTTTTTAAATTTTTTTTAAAATTTTTTACTTTTTTTTATTTTAATTTTTTTTTGTTTTTGAAATTTTTTTTTGGAAATTTTTTCTGAATTTTTTTTAAATTTTTTTAAAAATTTTTTTTGAAATTTTTTTTTTGAAAATTTTTTTTTTGAAATTTTTTTTTTCGAAAATTTTTTTGAAATTTTTTTTTTGAAAATTTTTTTTTCTGAAATTTTTTTTTTTGAAATTTTTTTTAAATTTTTTTTTTTATTTTTTTTTTATTTTTTTTTAATTTTTTTTGAAAATTTTTTTTTGAATTTTTTTTAAATTTTTTTTGAATTTTTTTTTTTTTTAATTTTTTTTGAAATTTTTTTTGAAATTTTTTTTTTGAAATTTATTTTGAAATTTTTTTTTTGAAAATTTTTTTGAAATTTTTTTTTTCATTTTTTTTCGAATTTTTTTTTCAATTTTTTTTTTCATTTTTTTTGAAATTTTTTTTAAAATTTTTTTTAAAATTTTTTTTTCGAAAATTTTTTTGAAATTTTTTTTGAAATTTTTTTTGAAATTTTTTTTTTGAAAATTTTTCTGAAATTTTTTTTGATTTTTTTTAAAATTTTTTTTGAAAATTTTTTTTTTGAAATTTTTTTTGAATTTTTTTTTTTTGAAAATTTTTGTGAAATTTTTTTTTTCGAAATTTTTTTTGAATTTTTTTTTTTATTTTTTCTGAAAATTTTTTTTTTGAAATTTTTTTTTTTGAAATTTTTTTTTTCGAAAATTTTTTTGAAATTGTTTTATTAAAATTTTTTTTTCAATTTTTTTGAATTTTTTTTTTCAATTTTTTTTTAAATTTATTTTTTCGAAATTTTTTTTTTCAATTTTTTTTTAAATTTTTTTTTTAAATTTTTTTTTGAAAATTTTTTTTTCGAATTTTTTTTTCAATTTTTTTTTAAATTTTTTTTTTCATTTTTTTTTTTTTTAATTTTTTTTAATTTTTTTTTTTGAAATTTTTTTTAAATCTTTTTTTTGAAATTTTTTTTTTTTGAAATTTTTTTTTTTGAAATTTTTTTTTTCGAAAATTTTTTTGAAATTTTTTTTTTAATTTTTTTTTTGAAAATTTTTTTGAAATTTTTTTTGAATTTTTTTTTTTTGAAATTTTTTTTTTGGAATTTTTTTTCGAATTTTTTTTTTCAATTTTTTTTAAAATTTTTTTTTAATTTTTTTTTTTGAAAATTTTTTGAAATTTTTTTTTTCAATCTTTTTTAAAATTTATTTTTTCGAAAATTTTTTTAAAAATTTTTTTTGAAATTTTTTTTTTGAAAATTTTTTTGAAATTTTTTTTTGGAAAATTTTTTTTTTGAAATTTTTTTTTTTGAAAATTTTTTTTTTTGAAATTTTTTTTTCGAAATTTTTTTTCGGATTTTTTTTTTGAAATTTTTTCTGAATTTTTTTAAATTTTTTTTTAAATTTTTTTTTAAATTTTTTTTTAAATTTTTTTTTCTTGAAAATTTTTTTTTCGAATTTTTTTTTCAATTTTTTTTTAAATTTTTTTTTTCATTTTTTTTTGAATTTTTTTTAAAATTTTTTTTGAAAATTTTTTTTTTTGAAAATTTTTTTGAAACTTTTTTTTTCGAAATTTTTTTTGAAATTTTTTTTAAATTTTTTTTGAAAAATTTTTTTTTTGAAATTTTTTTTTTGAAATTTTTTTTTTTGAAATTTTTTTTTTTGAAATTTTTTTTCAATTTTTTTTTTAAATTTTTTTGAAATTTTTTTTTTTGAAAATTTTTTTTTGAAATTTTTTTTTTCGAAAATTTTTTTGAAATTTTTTTTTTGAAAATTTTTTTTTTTGAAATTTTTTTTTTTGAAATTTTTTTTAAATTTTTTTTTTTAAATTTTTTTTTTATTTTTTTAAAAATTTTTTTTGAAAATTTTTTTTTGAATTTTTTTAAAAATTTTTTTTAATTTTTTTTTTTTGAAATTTTTTTTGAAATTTTTTTTTTTGAAATTTATTTTGAATTTTTTTTTTTGAAAATTTTTTTGAAATTTTTTTTTTCATTTTTTTTCGAATTTTTTTTTTCAATTTTTTTTGAAATTTTTTTTTCATTTTTTTTGAAATTTTTTTTTAAATTTTTTTTTCGGAAATTTTTTTGAAATTTTTTTTGAAATTTTTTTTTGAAAATTTTTCTGAAATTTTTTTTGATTTTTTTTTAAATTTTTCTTGAAAATTTTTTTTTCGAATTTTTTTTTTCAATTTTTTTTAAAATTTTTTTTGAAATTTTTTTTGAAATTTTTTTTAAATTTTTTTTTTGAAAATTTTTTTTTGAAATTTTTTTTAAAATCTTTTTTTGAAAATTTTTTTTTTTTGAAATTTTTTTTTTTGAAATTTTTTTTTTCGAAAATTTTTTTGAAATTTTTTTTTCTAATTTTTTTTTTCGAAAATTTTTTTGAAATTTTTTCTGAATTTTTTTAAATTTTTTTTTCTTGAAATTTTTTTTTTCGAATTTTTTTTTTCAATTTTTTTTCGAAAATTTTTTTGAAATTTTTTTTTTGAAAATTTTTTTTTTTGAAATTTTTTTTTTGAAATTTTTTTTAAATTTTTTTTTTAATTTTTTTTGAAATTTTTTTTTTTGAAAATTTTTTTTTTGAAATTTTTTTTTTCGAAAATTTTTTTGAAATTTTTTTTTTGAAAATTTTTTTTTTGAAATTTTTTTTTTTGAAATTTTTTTTAAATTTCTTTTTTTTAAATTTTTTTTTATTTTTTTAAAAATTTTTTTTGAAAATTTTTTTTTGAATTTTTTTTAAATTTTTTTTGAATTTTTTTTTTGAAATTTTTTTTGAAATTTTTTTTTTTGAAATTTATTTGGAAATTTTTTTTTTTGAAAATTTTTTTGAAATTTTTTTTTTCATTTTTTTTCGAATTTTTTTTTTCAATTTTTTTTTTAATTTTTTTTTTCATTTTTTTTCGAAATTTTTTTTGAATTTTTTTTTTGAAAATTTTTTTGAAATTTTTTTTGAATTTTTTTTTGAATTTTTTTTTTAATTTTTTTTGAAATTTTTTTTTTTGAAATTTTTTTTTTCGAAATTTTTTTTGAAATTTTTTTTCGGATTTTTTTTTTTCAATTTTTTTTTTAAATTTTTTTTTTCATTTTTTTTTTCATTTTTTTTAAATTTTTTTTTTGAAAATTTTTTTTTTGAAATTTTTTTTAAATCTTTTTTTGAAAATTTTTTTTTTTGAAATTTTTTTTTTTGAAATTTTTTTTTTCGAAAATTTTTTTGAAATTTTTTTTTCTAATTTTTTTTTTGAAAATTTTTTTGAAATTTTTTTTGAATTTTTTTTTTGAAATTTTTTTTTCGAAATTTTTTTTCGAATTTTTTTTTTCAATTTTTTTTTAAATTTTTTTTTTAATTTTTTTTTTGAAATTTTTTTGAAATTTTTTTTTTCAATTTTTTTTTTAATTTATTTTTTCGAAAATTTTTTTTTTCAATTTTTTTTTAAATTTTTTTTTTTTATTTTTTTTTTTTTTATTTTTTTTTTTCGAATGTTTTTTTTATTTTTTTTTTTATTTCTTTTTTCATTTTTTTTTTGAATTTTTTTTTAAATTTTTTTTTGAAATTTTTTTTGAAATTTTATTTGAAATTTTTTTTGAAATTTTTTTTTTTGAAAACTTTTTTGAAATTTTTTTTTTCGATTTTTTTTTTCAATTTTTTTTTAAATTTTTTTTTTCATTTTTTTTACAATTTTTTTTAAATTTTTGAAAATTTTTTTTTTGAAATATTTTTTAAATTTTTTTTTTTGAAAATTTTTTTTTTGAAAATTTTTTTTTCGAAAATTTTTTTGAAATTTTTTTTCGAGTTTTTTTTAAAAATTTTTTTAAAATTTTTTTTGAAATTTTTTTTTGAAATTTTTTTTTTTTGAAATTTTTTTTTCGAAAATTTTTTTTTCGAATTTTTTTTTCAATTTTTTTTTAAATTTTTTTTTTCATTTTTTTTCGAAAATATTTTTGAAATTTTTTTTGAAATTTTTTTTAAACTTTTTTTTTTGAAAATTTTTTTTTTGAAATTTTTTTTTTTGAAATTTTTTTTTTCGAAAATTTTTTTGAAATTTTTTTTTCTAATTTTTTTTTTCGAAAATTTTTTTGAAATTTTTTCTGAATTTTTTTAAATTTTTTTTTCTTGAAATTTTTTTTTTCGAATTTTTTTTTTCAATTTTTTTTCGAAAATTTTTTTGAAATTTTTTTTTTGAAAATTTTTTTTTTGAAATTTTTTTTTTGAAATTTTTTTTAAATTTTTTTTTTAATTTTTTTTGAAATTTTTTTTTTTGAAAATTTTTTTTTTGAAATTTTTTTTTTCGAAAATTTTTTTGAAATTTTTTTTTTGAAAATTTTTTTTTTGAAATTTTTTTTTTTGAAATTTTTTTTAAATTTCTTTTTTTTTAATTTTTTTTTATTTTTTTAAAAATTTTTTTTGAAAATTTTTTTTTGAATTTTTTTTAAATTTTTTTTGAATTTTTTTTTTGAAATTTTTTTTGAAATTTTTTTTTTTGAAATTTATTTTGAAATTTTTTTTTTTGAAAATTTTTTTGAAATTTTTTTTTTCATTTTTTTTCGAATTTTTTTTTTCAATTTTTTTTTTAATTTTTTTTTTCATTTTTTTTTGAAATTTTTTTTGAATTTTTTTTTTGAAAATTTTTTTGAAATTTTTTTTGAATTTTTTTTTGAATTTTTTTTTAAATTTTTTTTGAAATTTTTTTTTTTGAAATTTTTTTTTTCGAAATTTTTTTTGAAATTTTTTTTCGGATTTTTTTTTTTCAATTTTTTTTTAAAATTTTTTTTTTCATTTTTTTTTTCATTTTATTTTGAATTTTTTTTTTTGAAAATTTTTTTGAAATTTTTTTTTTCATTTTTTTTCGAATTTTTTTTTTCAATTTTTTTTGAAATTTTTTTTTCATTTTTTTTGAAATTTTTTTTAAAATTTTTTTTTCGGAAATTTTTTTGAAATTTTTTTTGAAATTTTTTTTTGAAAATTTTTCTGAAATTTTTTTTGATTTTTTTTAAAATTTTTCTTGAAAATTTTTTTTTCGAATTTTTTTTTTCAATTTTTTTTAAAATTTTTTTTGAAATTTTTTTTGAAATTTTTTTTAAATTTTTTTTTTGAAAATTTTTTTTTGAAATTTTTTTTAAAATCTTTTTTTGAAAATTTTTTTTTTTTGAAATTTTTTTTTTTGAAATTTTTTTTTTCGAAAATTTTTTTGAAATTTTTTTTTCTAATTTTTTTTTTCGAAAATTTTTTTGAAATTTTTTCTGAATTTTTTTAAATTTTTTTTTCTTGAAATTTTTTTTTTCGAATTTTTTTTTTCAATTTTTTTTCGAAAATTTTTTTGAAATTTTTTTTTTGAAAATTTTTTTTTTTGAAATTTTTTTTTTGAAATTTTTTTTAAATTTTTTTTTTAATTTTTTTTGAAATTTTTTTTTTTGAAAATTTTTTTTTTGAAATTTTTTTTTTCGAAAATTTTTTTGAAATTTTTTTTTTGAAAATTTTTTTTTTGAAATTTTTTTTTTTGAAATTTTTTTTAAATTTCTTTTTTTTTAATTTTTTTTTATTTTTTTAAAAATTTTTTTTGAAAATTTTTTTTTGAATTTTTTTTAAATTTTTTTTGAATTTTTTTTTTGAAATTTTTTTTGAAATTTTTTTTTTTGAAATTTATTTGGAAATTTTTTTTTTTGAAAATTTTTTTGAAATTTTTTTTTTCATTTTTTTTCGAATTTTTTTTTTCAATTTTTTTTTTAATTTTTTTTTTCATTTTTTTTCGAAATTTTTTTTGAATTTTTTTTTTGAAAATTTTTTTGAAATTTTTTTTGAATTTTTTTTTGAATTTTTTTTTTAATTTTTTTTGAAATTTTTTTTTTTGAAATTTTTTTTTTCGAAATTTTTTTTGAAATTTTTTTTCGGATTTTTTTTTTTCAATTTTTTTTTTAAATTTTTTTTTTCATTTTTTTTTTCATTTTTTTTAAATTTTTTTTTTGAAAATTTTTTTTTTGAAATTTTTTTTAAATCTTTTTTTGAAAATTTTTTTTTTTGAAATTTTTTTTTTTGAAATTTTTTTTTTCGAAAATTTTTTTGAAATTTTTTTTTCTAATTTTTTTTTTGAAAATTTTTTTGAAATTTTTTTTGAATTTTTTTTTTGAAATTTTTTTTTCGAAATTTTTTTTCGAATTTTTTTTTTCAATTTTTTTTTAAATTTTTTTTTTAATTTTTTTTTTGAAATTTTTTTGAAATTTTTTTTTTCAATTTTTTTTTTAATTTATTTTTTCGAAAATTTTTTTTTTCAATTTTTTTTTAAATTTTTTTTTTTTTTTTTTTATTTTTTTTTTCGAATGTTTTTTTTATTTTTTTTTTAATTTCTTTTTTCATTTTTTTTTTGAATTTTTTTTTTAATTTTTTTTTGAAATTTTTTTTGAAATTTTTTTTGAAATTTTTTTTTTCGATTTTTTTTTTCAATTTTTTTTTAAATTTTTTTTTTCATTTTTTTTACAATTTTTTTTAAATTTTTGAAAATTTTTTTTTGAAATATTTTTTAAATTTTTTTTTTGAAAATTTTTTTTTTGAAAATTTTTTTTTCGAAAATTTTTTTGAAATTTTTTTTCGAGTTTTTTTTAAAAATTTTTTTAAAATTTTTTTTGAAATTTTTTTTTGAAATTTTTTTTTTTTGAAATTTTTTTTTCGAAAATTTTTTTTTCGAATTTTTTTTTCAATTTTTTTTTAAATTTTTTTTTTCATTTTTTTTCGAAAATATTTTTGAAATTTTTTTTGAAATTTTTTTTAAACTTTTTTTTTTGAAAATTTTTTTTTTGAAATTTTTTCTGAATTTTTTTAAATTTTTTTTTCTTGAAAATTTTTTTTTCGAATTTTTTTTTTAAATTTTTTTTTTCATTTTTTTTGAATTTTTTTTTAAATTTTTTTTTTGAAATTTTTTTTTTTGAAATTTTTTTTAATTCTTTTTTTTGAAATTTTTTTTTTCGACAATTTTTTTGAAATTTTTTTTTTTAATTTTTTTTTTTGAAATTTTTTTTAAATTTTTTTTTGAATTTTTTTTTTAATTTTTTTTGAAATTTTTTTTTTTGAAACTTTTTTTTTCGAAATTTTTTTTGAAATTTTTTTTAAATTTTTTTTGAAAATTTTTTTTTTTGAAATTTTTTTTTTTGAAATTTTTTTTTTTGAAATTTTTTTTTTCGATTTTTTTTTTCATTTTTTTTAAAATTTTTTTTTCATTTTTTTTACAATTTTTTTTAAATTTTTGAAAATTTTTTATTTGAAATTTTTTTTAATTTTTTTTTTGAAAATTTTTTTTTTGAAATTTTTTTTTTCGAAAATTTTTTTGAAATTTTTTTTCGAATTTTTTTTAAAAATTTTTTTAAAATTTTTTTTGAAATTTTTTTTTGAAATTTTTTTTTTTTGAAATTTTTTTTTCGAAAATTCTTTTTTCGAATTTTTTTTTCAATTTTTTTTTTAATTTTTTTTTTTCATTTTTTTTCGAAAATTTTTTTGAAATTTTTTTTCGAATTTTTTTTTAAAATATTTTTAAATTTTTTTTTTTAATTTTTTTTTGAAATTTTTTTTTTTGAAAATTTTTTTTTGAAATTTTTTCTGAATTTTTTAAAATTTTTTTTTCTTGAAAATTTTTTTTTCGAATTTTTTTTTTCAATTTTTTTTAAATTGTTTTTTCATTTTTTTTGAATTCTTTCTTAAATTTTTTTTTGAAAATTTTTTTTTTGAAATTTTTTTTAATTTTTTTTTTTGAAATTTTTTTTTTTTCAAATTTTTTTTTTCGACAATTTTTTTGAAATTTTTTTTTTAATTTTTTTTTTTGAAATTTTTTTTAAATTTTTTTTTGAACATTTTTTTTTTCATTTTTTTTTAAATTTTTTTTTTCATTTTTTTTTCGAAAATTTTTTTGAAATTTTTTTTGAATTTTTTTTTTGAAAATTTTTTTGAAATTTTTTTTTTCGAAATTTTTTTTGAATTTTTTTTTTCGAAAATTTTTTTGAATTTTTTTTTTTTAATTTTTTTTTTGAAAATTTTTTTTGAATTTTTTTTTTGAAATTTTTTTTTCGAAATTTTTTTTCGAATTTTTTTTTTAAATTTTTTTAAAATTTTTTTTTTATTTTTTTTTTTGAAATTTTTTTGAATTTTTTTTTTCAATTTTTTTTTTAATTTATTTTTTCGAAATTTTTTTTTTCAATTTTTTTTTAAATTTTTTTTTTATTTTTTTTTGAAAATTTTTTTTTTCGAATTTTTTTTTCAATTTTTTTTTAAATTTTTTTTTAATTTTTTTTTTTTTTTTTTTTATTTTTTTTAAATTTTTTTTTTGAAAATTTTTTTTTCGAAATTTTTTTTAAATCTTTTTTTTGAAATTTTTTTTTTTGAAATTTTTTTTTTTGAAATTTTTTTTTTCGAAAATTTTTTTGAAATTTTTTTTTTAATTTTTTTTTTTGAAAATTTTTTGAAATTTTTTTTGAATTTTTTTTTTTTAATTTTTTTTTCGAAATTTTTTTTCGAATTTTTTTTTTCAATTTTTTTTTAATTTTTCTTTTAATTTTTTTTTTGAAATTTTTTTGAAATTTTTTTTTCAATCTTTTTTAAAATTTATTTTTTCGAAATTTTTTTTTAAAATTTTTTTTGAAATTTTTTTTTTGAAAATTTTTTTGAAATTTTTTTTTTGAAAATTTTTTTTTTTGAAATTTTTTTTTTTGAAAATTTTTTTTTTTGAAATTTTTTTTTTTGAAATTTTTTTTCGGATTTTTTTTTTGAAATTTTTTCTGAATTTTTTTAAATTTTTTTTTCTTGAAAATTTTTTTTTCGAATTTTTTTTTTTCAATTTTTTTTTAAATTTTTTTTTTCATTTTTTTTTAAATTTTTTTTAAATTTTTTTTTTGAAAATTTTTTTTTTGAAATTTTTTTAAAATCTTTTTTTGAAAATTTTTTTTTTTGAAATTTTTTTTTTTGAAATTTTTTTTTTCGAAAATTTTTTTGAAATTTTTTTTTCTAATTTTTTTTTTTTGAAAATTTTTTTGAAATTTTTTTTTGAATTTTTTTTTTGAAATTTTTTTTTCGAAATTTTTTTTCGAATTTTTTTTTTCAATTTTTTTTAAAATTTTTTTTTTAATTTTTTTTTTGAAATTTTTTTGAAATTTTTTTGAATTTTTTTTTTTCAATTTTTTTTTAAATTTATTTTTTCGAAAATTTTTTTTTTCAATTTTTTTTTAAATTTTTTTTTTAAATTTTTTTTTAAAATTTTTTTTTCGAATTTTTTTTTATTTTTTTTTAAATTTCTTTTTTCATTTTTTTTTTGAATTTTTTTTAAAATTTTTTTTGAATTTTTTTTTGAAATTTTTTTTTTTCGATTTTTTTTTCAATTTTTTTTTAAATTTTTTTTTTCATTTTTTTTACAATTTTTTTTAAATTTTTGAAAATTTTTTTTTTGAAATATTTTTTAAATTTTTTTTTTTGAAAATTTTTTTTTTGAAAATTTTTTTTTCGAAAATTTTTTTGAAATTTTTTTTCGAATTTTTTTTAAAAATGTTTTTAAAATTTTTTTTGAAATTTTTTTTTGAAATTTTTTTTTTTGAAATTTTTTTTTCGAAAATTTTTTTTTCGAATTTTTTTTTCAATTTTTTTTTAAATTTTTTTTTTCATTTTTTTTCGAAAATATTTTTGAAATTTTTTTTGAAATTTTTTTTAAACTTTTTTTTTTGAAAATTTTTTTTTTGAAATTTTTTCTGAATTTTTTTAAATTTTTTTTTCTTGAAAATTTTTTTTTCGAATTTTTTTTTAAATTTTTTTTTTTCATATTTTTTGAATTTTTTTTTAAATTTTTTTTTTGAAATTTTTTTTTTTGAAATTTTTTTTAATTCTTTTTTTTGAAATTTTTATTTTTGAAATTTTTTTTTTCGACAATTTTTTTGAATTTTTTTTTTTTAATTTTTTTTTTTGAAATTTTTTTTAAAATTTTTTTTGAACATTTTTTTTTTCAATTTTTTTTAAAATTTTTTTTTCATTTTTTTTTCGAAAATTTTTTTGAAATTTTTTTTGAATTTTTTTTTTTGAAAATTTTTTTGAAATTTTTTTTTTCGAAATTTTTTTTGAATTTTTTTTAAAATTTTTTCTGAAAATTTTTTTTTTGAAATTTTTTTTTTTGAAATTTTTTTTTTCGAAATTTTTTTTTCAATTTTTTTTTAAATTTTTTTTTTCATTTTTTTTTGCAATTTTTTTTTAATTTTTGAAAATTTTTTTTTTTTAAATTTTTTTTTAATCTTTTTTTTGAAAATTTTTTTTTTAAATTTTTTTTTTCGAAAATTTTTTTGAAATTTTTTTTAAAATTTTTTTTAAATTTTTTTTTTAAATTTTTTTTTGAAAATTTTTTTTTTTTGAAATTTTTTTTTCGAAAATTTTTTTTGCGAATTTTTTTTTCAATTTTTTTTTCATTTTTTTTTCATTTTTTTTTTGGAAATTTTTTTCAAACTTTTTTTTTTGAAAATTTTTTTTTTGAAATTTTTTTTTTAAATTTTTTTTCGGATTTTTTTTTTGAAATTTTTTCTGAATTTTTTTAAATTTTTTTTAAATTTTTTTTTTTTGAAAATTTTTTTTCGAATTTTTTTTTCAATTTTTTTTTAAATTTTTTTTTTCATTTTTTTTGAAATTTTTTTAAAATTTTTTTTTTTGAAAATTTTTTTTTTTGAAATTTTTTTTAAATCTTTTTTTTGAAAATTTTTTTTTTTGAAATTTTTTTTTTGAAATTTTTTTTTTCGAAAATTTTTTTGAAATTTTTTTTTTTTAATTTTTTTGTTGAAATTTTTTTGAAATTTTTTTTGAAATTTTTTTTTTGAAAATTTTTTTGAAATTTTTTTTTTTGAAATTTTTTTTTGAAATTTTTTTTAAAAATTTTTTTTGAATTTTTTTTTAATTTTTTTTTTTAATTTTTTTTTCTTGGAAATTTTTTTTCGAATTTTTTTTTTCAATTTTTTTTTAAATTTTTTTTTTTCATTTTTTTTGAAATTTTTTTAAAATTTTTTTTTTTGAAAATTTTTTTTTTTGAAATTTTTTTTAAATCTTTTTTTTGAAAATTTTTTTTTTTGAAATTTTTTTTTTGAAATTTTTTTTTTCGAAAATTTTTTTGAAATTTTTTTTTTTTAATTTTTTTGTTGAAATTTTTTTGAAATTTTTTTTGAAATTTTTTTTTTGAAAATTTTTTTGAAATTTTTTTTTTCGAAAATTTTTTTGAAATTTTTTTTTTAATTTTTTTTTGAAAATTTTTTTGAAATTTTTTTTGAATTTTTTTTTTTTGAAATTTTTTTTTCGAAATTTTTTTTCGAATTTTTTTTTTCAATTTTTTTTAAAATTTTTTTTAAATTTTTTTTTTGAAAATTTTTTGAAATTTTTTTTTTCAATCTTTTTTAAAATTTATTTTTTCGAAAATTTTTTTTAAAATTTTTTTTGAAATTTTTTTTTTGAAAATTTTTTTGAAATTTTTTTTTGGAAAATTTTTTTTTTGAAATTTTTTTTTTTGAAAATTTTTTTTTTTGAAATTATTTTTTCGAAATTTTTTTTCGGATTTTTTTTTTGAAATTTTTTCAGAATTTTTTTAAATTTTTTTAAAAATTTTTTTTTAAATTTTTTTTTTAATTTTTTTTTCTTGAAAATTTTTTTTTCGAATTTTTTTTTCAATTTTTTTTTAAATTTTTTTTTTCATTTTTTTTTGAATTTTTTTTAAAATTTTTTTTGAAATTTTTTTTTTTGAAATTTTTTTTTTCGAAAATTTTTTTGAAATTTTTTTTTCTAATTTTTTTTTTTTGAAAATTTTTTTGAAATTTTTTTTTGAATTTTTTTTTTGAAATTTTTTTTTCGAAATTTTTTTTCGAATTTTTTTTTTCAATTTTTTTTAAAATTTTTTTTTTAATTTTTTTTTTGAAATTTTTTTGAAATTTTTTTGAATTTTTTTTTTTCAATTTTTTTTTAAATTTATTTTTTCGAAAATTTTTTTTTTAAATTTTTTTTTAAATTTTTTTTTTAAATTTTTTTTTAAAATTTTTTTTTCGAATTTTTTTTTATTTTTTTTTAAATTTCTTTTTTCATTTTTTTTTTGAATTTTTTTTAAAATTTTTTTTGAATTTTTTTTTGAAATTTTTTTTTTTCGATTTTTTTTTCAATTTTTTTTTAAATTTTTTTTTTCATTTTTTTTACAATTTTTTTTAAATTTTTGAAAATTTTTTTTTTGAAATATTTTTTAAATTTTTTTTTTTGAAAATTTTTTTTTTGAAAATTTTTTTTTCGAAAATTTTTTTGAAATTTTTTTTCGAATTTTTTTTAAAAATGTTTTTAAAATTTTTTTTGAAATTTTTTTTTGAAATTTTTTTTTTTGAAATTTTTTTTTCGAAAATTTTTTTTTCGAATTTTTTTTTCAATTTTTTTTTAAATTTTTTTTTTCATTTTTTTTCGAAAATATTTTTGAAATTTTTTTTGAAATTTTTTTTAAACTTTTTTTTTTGAAAATTTTTTTTTTGAAATTTTTTCTGAATTTTTTTAAATTTTTTTTTCTTGAAAATTTTTTTTTCGAATTTTTTTTTAAATTTTTTTTTTTCATATTTTTTGAATTTTTTTTTAAATTTTTTTTTTGAAATTTTTTTTTTTGAAATTTTTTTTAATTCTTTTTTTTGAAATTTTTTTTTTTGAAATTTTTTTTTTCGACAATTTTTTTGAATTTTTTTTTTTTAATTTTTTTTTTTGAAATTTTTTTTAAAATTTTTTTTGAACATTTTTTTTTTCAATTTTTTTTAAATTTTTTTTTTCATTTTTTTTTCGAAAATTTTTTTGAAATTTTTTTTGAATTTTTTTTTTTGAAAATTTTTTTGAAATTTTTTTTTTCGAAATTTTTTTTGAATTTTTTTTAAAATTTTTTCTGAAAATTTTTTTTTTGAAATTTTTTTTTTTGAAATTTTTTTTTTCGAAATTTTTTTTTCAATTTTTTTTTAAATTTTTTTTTTCATTTTTTTTTGCAATTTTTTTTTAATTTTTAAAAAATTTTTTTTTTTTAAATTTTTTTTTAATCTTTTTTTTGAAAATTTTTTTTTTAAATTTTTTTTTTCGAAAATTTTTTTGAAATTTTTTTTAAAATTTTTTTTAAATTTTTTTTTTAAATTTTTTTTTGAAAATTTTTTTTTTTTGAAATTTTTTTTTCGAAAATTTTTTTTGCGAATTTTTTTTTCAATTTTTTTTTCATTTTTTTTTCATTTTTTTTTTGGAAATTTTTTTCAAACTTTTTTTTTTGAAAATTTTTTTTTTGAAATTTTTTTTTTAAATTTTTTTTCGGATTTTTTTTTTGAAATTTTTTCTGAATTTTTTTAAATTTTTTTTAAATTTTTTTTTTTTGAAAATTTTTTTTCGAATTTTTTTTTCAATTTTTTTTTAAATTTTTTTTTTCATTTTTTTTGAAATTTTTTTAAAATTTTTTTTTTTGAAAATTTTTTTTTTTGAAATTTTTTTTAAATCTTTTTTTTGAAAATTTTTTTTTTTGAAATTTTTTTTTTGAAATTTTTTTTTTCGAAAATTTTTTTGAAATTTTTTTTTTTTAATTTTTTTGTTGAAATTTTTTTGAAATTTTTTTTGAAATTTTTTTTTTGAAAATTTTTTTGAAATTTTTTTTTTTGAAATTTTTTTTTGAAATTTTTTTTAAAAATTTTTTTTGAATTTTTTTTTAATTTTTTTTTTTAATTTTTTTTTCTTGGAAATTTTTTTTCGAATTTTTTTTTTCAATTTTTTTTTAAATTTTTTTTTTTCATTTTTTTTGAAATTTTTTTAAAATTTTTTTTTTTGAAAATTTTTTTTTTTGAAATTTTTTTTAAATCTTTTTTTTGAAAATTTTTTTTTTGAAATTTTTTTTTTGAAATTTTTTTTTTCGAAAATTTTTTTGAAATTTTTTTTTTTTAATTTTTTTGTTGAAATTTTTTTGAAATTTTTTTTGAAATTTTTTTTTTGAAAATTTTTTTGAAATTTTTTTTTTCGAAAATTTTTTTGAAATTTTTTTTTTAATTTTTTTTTGAAAATTTTTTTGAAATTTTTTTTGAATTTTTTTTTTTTGAAATTTTTTTTTCGAAATTTTTTTTCGAATTTTTTTTTTCAATTTTTTTTAAAATTTTTTTTAAATTTTTTTTTTGAAAATTTTTTGAAATTTTTTTTTTCAATCTTTTTTAAAATTTATTTTTTCGAAAATTTTTTTTAAAATTTTTTTTGAAATTTTTTTTTTGAAAATTTTTTTGAAATTTTTTTTTGGAAAATTTTTTTTTTGAAATTTTTTTTTTTGAAAATTTTTTTTTTTGAAATTATTTTTTCGAAATTTTTTTTCGGATTTTTTTTTTGAAATTTTTTCAGAATTTTTTTAAATTTTTTTAAAAATTTTTTTTTAAATTTTTTTTTTAATTTTTTTTTCTTGAAAATTTTTTTTTCGAATTTTTTTTTCAATTTTTTTTTAAATTTTTTTTTTCATTTTTTTTTGAATTTTTTTTAAAATTTTTTTTGAAAATTTTTTTTTTTGAAAATTTTTTTGAAACTTTTTTTTTCGAAATTTTTTTTGAAATTTTTTTTAAATTTTTTTTGAAAAATTTTTTTTTTGAATTTTTTTTTTTTAAATTTTTTTTTTGAAATTTTTTTTTTTGAAATTTTTTTTCAATTTTTTTTTAAATTTTTTTTGAAATTTTTTTTTTTGAAAATTTTTTTTTTGAAATTTTTTTTTTCGAAAATTTTTTTGAAATTTTTTTTTTGAAAATTTTTTTTTTTGAAATTTTTTTTTTTGAAATTTTTTTTAAATTTTTTTTTTTAAATTTTTTTTTTTATTTTTTTAAAAATTTTTTTTGAAAATTTTTTTTTGAATTTTTTTAAAAATTTTTTTTAATTTTTTTTTTTTTGAAATTTTTTTTGAAATTTTTTTTTTTGAAATTTATTTTGAATTTTTTTTTTTGAAAATTTTTTTGAAATTTTTTTTTTCATTTTTTTTCGAATTTTTTTTTTCAATTTTTTTTTTAATTTTTTTTTCATTTTTTTTGAAATTTTTTTTTAAATTTTTTTTTCGGAAATTTTTTTGAAATTTTTTTTGAAATTTTTTTTTGAAAATTTTTCTGAAATTTTTTTTGATTTTTTTTTTAATTTTTCTTGAAAATTTTTTTTTCGAATTTTTTTTTTCAATTTTTTTTTTCATTTTTTTTGAAATTTTTTTTAAACTTTTTTTTTTGAAAATTTTTTTTTTTGAAATTTTTTTTTTTGAAATTTTTTTTCGGATTTTTTTTTTGAAATTTTTTCTGAATTTTTTTAAATTTTTTTTTTAATTTTTTTTTCTTGAAAATTTTTTTTTCGAATTTTTTTTTTCAATTTTTTTTTAAATTTTTTTTAAAATTTTTTTTGAAATTTTTTTTTGAAATTTTTTTTTTTGAAATTTTTTTTTCGAAAATTTTTTTTTCGAATTTTTTTTTCAATTATTTTTAAATTTTTTTTTTCATTTTTTTTCGAAAATATTTTTGAAATTTTTTTTGAAATTTTTTTTAAACTTTTTTTTTTGAAAATTTTTTTTTGGAAATTTTTTCTGAATTTTTTTAAATTTTTTTTTCTTGAAAATTTTTTTTTCGAATTTTTTTTTAAATTTTTTTTTTTCATATTTTTTGAATTTTTTTTTAAATTTTTTTTTTGAAATTTTTTTTTTTGAAATTTTTTTTAATTCTTTTTTTTGAAATTTTTTTTTTTGAAATTTTTTTTTTCGACAATTTTTTTGAATTTTTTTTTTTTAATTTTTTTTTTTGAAATTTTTTTTAAATTTTTTTTTGAACATTTTTTTTTTCAATTTTTTTTAAAATTTTTTTTTCATTTTTTTTTCGAAAATTTTTTTGAAATTTTTTTTGAATTTTTTTTTTTGAAAATTTTTTTGAAATTTTTTTTTTCGAAATTTTTTTTGAATTTTTTTTAAAATTTTTTCTGAAAATTTTTTTTTTGAAATTTTTTTTTTTGAAATTTTTTTTTTCGAAATTTTTTTTTCAATTTTTTTTTAAATTTTTTTTTTCATTTTTTTTTGCAATTTTTTTTTAATTTTTGAAAATTTTTTTTTTTTTATTTTTTTTTTAATCTTTTTTTTGAAAATTTTTTTTTTAAATTTTTTTTTTCGAAAATTTTTTTGAAATTTTTTTTAAAATTTTTTTTAAATTTTTTTTTTTAATTTTTTTTTGAAAATTTTTTTTTTTTGAAATTTTTTTTTCGAAAATTTTTTTTGCGAATTTTTTTTTCAATTTTTTTTTCATTTTTTTTTCATTTTTTTTTTGGAAATTTTTTTCAAACTTTTTTTTTTGAAAATTTTTTTTTTGAAATTTTTTTTTTAAATTTTTTTTCGGATTTTTTTTTTGAAATTTTTTCTGAATTTTTTTAAATTTTTTTTAAATTTTTTTTTTAAATTTTTTTAAATTTTTTTTTTTTGAAAATTTTTTTTTTTGAAATTTTTTTTAAATCTTTTTTCTGAAAATTTTTTTTTTTGAAATTTTTTTTTTGAAATTTTTTTTTTCGAAAATTTTTTTGAAATTTTTTTTTTTAATTTTTTTGTTGAAATTTTTTTGAAATTTTTTTTGAAATTTTTTTTTTGAAAATTTTTTTGAAATTTTTTTTTTTGAAATTTTTTTTTGAAATTTTTTTTAAAAATTTTTTTTGAATTTTTTTTTAATTTTTTTTTTTAATTTTTTTTTCTTGGAAATTTTTTTTCGAATTTTTTTTTTCAATTTTTTTTTAAATTTTTTTTTTTCATTTTTTTTGAAATTTTTTTAAAATTTTTTTTTTTGAAAATTTTTTTTTTTGAAATTTTTTTTAAATCTTTTTTTTGAAAATTTTTTTTTTTGAAATTTTTTTTTTGAAATTTTTTTTTTCGAAAATTTTTTTGAAATTTTTTTTTTTTAATTTTTTTGTTGAAATTTTTTTGAAATTTTTTTTGAAATTTTTTTTTTGAAATTTTTTTTGAAATTTTTTTTTTCGAAAATTTTTTTGAAATTTTTTTTTTAATTTTTTTTTGAAAATTTTTTTGAAATTTTTTTTGAATTTTTTTTTTTGAAATTTTTTTTTCGAAATTTTTTTTCGAATTTTTTTTTTCAATTTTTTTTAAAATTTTTTTTAAATTTTTTTTTTGAAAATTTTTTGAAATTTTTTTTTCAATCTTTTTTAAAATTTATTTTTTCGAAAATTTTTTTTAAAATTTTTTTTGAAATTTTTTTTTTGAAAATTTTTTTGAAATTTTTTTTTGGAAAATTTTTTTTTTGAAATTTTTTTTTTTGAAAATTTTTTTTTTTGAAATTATTTTTTCGAAATTTTTTTTCGGATTTTTTTTTTGAAATTTTTTCAGAATTTTTTTAAATTTTTTTAAAAATTTTTTTTTAAATTTTTTTTTTAATTTTTTTTTCTTGAAAATTTTTTTTTCGAATTTTTTTTTCAATTTTTTTTTAAATTTTTTTTTTCATTTTTTTTTGAATTTTTTTTAAAATTTTTTTTGAAAATTTTTTTTTTTGAAAATTTTTTTGAAACTTTTTTTTTCGAAATTTTTTTTGAAATTTTTTTTAAATTTTTTTTGAAAAATTTTTTTTTTGAAATTTTTTTTTTTAAATTTTTTTTTTGAAATTTTTTTTTTTGAAATTTTTTTTCAATTTTTTTTTAAATTTTTTTTGAAATTTTTTTTTTTGAAAATTTTTTTTTTGAAATTTTTTTTTTCGAAAATTTTTTTGAAATTTTTTTTTTGAAAATTTTTTTTTTTGAAATTTTTTTTTTTGAAATTTTTTTTAAATTTTTTTTTTTAAATTTTTTTTTTTATTTTTTTAAAAATTTTTTTTGAAAATTTTTTTTTGAATTTTTTTAAAAATTTTTTTTAATTTTTTTTTTTTTGAAATTTTTTTTGAAATTTTTTTTTTTGAAATTTATTTTGAATTTTTTTTTTTGAAAATTTTTTTGAAATTTTTTTTTTCATTTTTTTTCGAATTTTTTTTTTCAATTTTTTTTTAAATTTTTTTTTCATTTTTTTTGAAATTTTTTTTTAAATTTTTTTTTCGGAAATTTTTTTGAAATTTTTTTTGAAATTTTTTTTTGAAAATTTTTCTGAAATTTTTTTTGATTTTTTTTTTAATTTTTCTTGAAAATTTTTTTTTCGAATTTTTTTTTTCAATTTTTTTTTTCATTTTTTTTGAAATTTTTTTTAAACTTTTTTTTTTGAAAATTTTTTTTTTTGAAATTTTTTTTTTTGAAATTTTTTTTCGGATTTTTTTTTTGAAATTTTTTCTGAATTTTTTAAAATTTTTTTTTTAATTTTTTTTTCTTGAAAATTTTTTTTTCGAATTTTTTTTTTCAATTTTTTTTTAAATTTTTTTTGAAATTTTTTTTGAAATTTTTTTTAAATTTTTTTTTTGAAAATTTTTTTTTGAAATTTTTTTTTAAAATCTTTTTTTGAAAATTTTTTTTTTTTGAAATTTTTTTTTTTGAAATTTTTTTTTTCGAAAATTTTTTTGAAATTTTTTTTTCTAATTTTTTTTTTCGAAAATTTTTTTGAAATTTTTTCTGAATTTTTTTAAATTTTTTTTTCTTGAAATTTTTTTTTTCGAATTTTTTTTTTCAATTTTTTTTCGAAAATTTTTTTGAAATTTTTTTTTTGAAAATTTTTTTTTTTGAAATTTTTTTTTTGAAATTTTTTTTCAATTTTTTTTTAAATTTTTTTTGAAATTTTTTTTTTTGAAAATTTTTTTTTTGAAATTTTTTTTTTCGAAAATTTTTTTGAAATTTTTTTTTTGAAAATTTTTTTTTTTGAAATTTTTTTTTTGAAATTTTTTTTCAATTTTTTTTTTAATTTTTTTTGAAATTTTTTTTTTTGAAAATTTTTTTTTTGAAATTTTTTTTTTCGAAAATTTTTTTGAAATTTTTTTGAAATTTTTTTTTTTGAAATTTTTTTTTTTGAAATTTTTTTTGAAATTTTTTTTCGGATTTTTTTTTGAAATTTTTTCTGAATTTTTTAAAAAATTTTTTAAAATTTTTTTTTCTTGAAAATTTTTTTTTCGAAATTTTTTTTTCAATTTTTTTAAAATTTTTTTTTAAATTTTTTTGAAATTTTTTTTAAACTTTTTTTTTGAAAATTTTTTTTTTTGAAATTTTTTTTTTTAAATTTTTTTTCGGATTTTTTTTTTGAAATTTTTTCTGAATTTTTTTAAATTTTATTTTAAATTTTTTATTCTTGAAAATTTTTTTTTCGAATTTTTTTTTCAATTTTTTTTTAAATTTTTTTTTCATTTTTTTTTACATTTTTTTGAAATTTTTTTTTTTGAAATTTTTTTTGAAATTTTTTTTCGGATTTTTTTTTGAAATTTTTTCTGAATTTTTTAAAATTTTTTTTAAAATTTTTTTTTCTTGAAAATTTTTTTTTCGAAATTTTTTTTTCAATTTTTTTTTAATTTTTTTTTAAATTTTTTTGAAATTTTTTTTAAACTTTTTTTTTGAAAATTTTTTTTTTTGAAATTTTTTTTTTTAAAATTTTTTTTCGGATTTTTTTTTTGAAATTTTTTCTGAATTTTTTTAAATTTTATTTTAAATTTTTTATTCTTGAAAATTTTTTTTTCGAATTTTTTTTTCAATTTTTTTTTAAATTTTTTTTTTTCATTTTTTTTTACATTTTTTTTAAATTTTTTTTTTGAAAATTTTTTTTTTGAAATTTTTTTTAAATCTTTTTTTGAAAATTTTTTTTTTTGAAATTTTTTTTTTTGAAATTTTTTTTTTGAAATTTTATTTTTTGAAATTTTTTTTTTCGAATTTTTTTTTTCAATTTTTTTTTAAATTTTTTTTTTAATTTTTTTTTTGAAATTTTTTTGAAATTTTTTTTTTCAATTTTTTTAAAAATTTATTTTTTCGAAAATTTTTTTTTTCAATTTTTTTTAAAATTTTTTTTTTAATTTTTTTTTTTTAAATTTTTTTTTTCGATTTTTTTTTAAATTTTTTTTTAAATTTCTTTTTTCATTTTTTTTTTGAATTTTTTTTAAAATTTTTTTTTGAAATTTTTTTTGAAATTTTTTTTGAAATTTTTTTTTTGAAAATTTTTTTGAAATTTTTTTTTTCGATTTTTTTTTTCAATTTTTTTTCGGATTTTTTTTTTGAAATTTTGTCTGAATTTTTTAAAAATTTTTTTAAAATTTTTTTTAAATTTTTTTTTCTTGAAAATTTTTTTTTCGAATTTTTTTTTCAATTTTTTTTTAAATTTTTTTTTTCATTTTTTTTGAATTTTTTTTTTAATTTTTTTTGAAAATTTTTTACTTTTTTTTATTTTAATTTTTTTTTGTTTTTGAAATTTTTTTTTGGAAATTTTTTCTGAATTTTTTTAAAATTTTTTTTTAAATTTTTTTTTTCCAAAATTTTTTTGAAATTTTTTTTGAAATTTTTTTTTTGAAAATTTTTTTTTCGAATTTTTTTTTGAAATTTTTTTGAAATTTTTTTTTTAATTTTTTTTTTTGAAATTTTTTTTAAATTTTTTTTTGAAAATTTTTTTTTTTGAAATTTTTTTAAAATTTTTATTTGAAAATTTTTTTTTTTTGAAATTTTTTTTTTCAATTTTTTTTTAATTTTTTTTTATTTTTTTAAAATTTTTTTTTTTAATTTTTTTTAATTTTTTTCTTGAAAATTTTTTTTTTGAAATTTTTTTTTTCGAAAATTTTTTTGAAATTTTTTTTTTTTAAATTTTTTTTTCGATTTTTTTTTTCAATTTTTTTTTAAATTTTTTTTTAAATTTTTTTTTTGAAATTTTTTTTTTCAATTTTTTTTAAATTTTTTTTTAAAAATTTTTTTAAAGATTTTTTTGAAATTTCTTTTTTTGAAATTTTTTTAAAATTTTTTATTTTAATTTTTTTTTTATTTTCTTTTTGAAATTTTTTTTTTGAAAATTTTTTTTTTTGAAATTTTTTTTTTTGAAAATTTTTTTTTTTGAAATTTTTTTTTTTGAAATTTTTTTTCGGATTTTTTTTTTGAAATTTTTTCTGAATTTTTTTAAATTTTTTTTTCTTGAAAATTTTTTTTTCGAATTTTTTTTTTTCAATTTTTTTTTAAATTTTTTTTTTCATTTTTTTTGAAATTTTTTTTAAATTTTTTTTTTGAAAATTTTTTTTTTGAAATTTTTTTAAAATCTTTTTTTGAAAATTTTTTTTTTTGAAATTTTTTTTTTTGAAATTTTTTTTTTCGAAAATTTTTTTGAAATTTTTTTTTCTAATTTTTTTTTTTTGAAAATTTTTTTGAAATTTTTTTTTGAATTTTTTTTTTGAAATTTTTTTTTCGAAATTTTTTTTCGAATTTTTTTTTTCAATTTTTTTTAAAATTTTTTTTTTAATTTTTTTTTTGAAATTTTTTTGAAATTTTTTTGAATTTTTTTTTTTCAATTTTTTTTTAAATTTATTTTTTC
This sequence comes from Chrysolina oricalcia, assembly GCA_944452925.2. NCBI lineage: Eukaryota > Metazoa > Arthropoda > Insecta > Coleoptera > Chrysomelidae > Chrysolina > Chrysolina oricalcia. The sequence continues at coordinate 30,656,649 of OX101823.2, read as the reverse complement.
GAAAATTTTTTTTTTCAATTTTTTTTTAAATTTTTTTTTTTAATTTTTTTTTAAAATTTTTTTTTCGAATTTTTTTTTATTTTTTTTTAAATTTCTTTTTTCATTTTTTTTTTGAATTTTTTTTAAAATTTTTTTTGAATTTTTTTTTGAAATTTTTTTTTTTCGATTTTTTTTTCAATTTTTTTTTAAATTTTTTTTTTCATTTTTTTTACAATTTTTTTTTAATTTTTGAAAATTTTTTTTTTGAAATATTTTTTAAATTTTTTTTTTTGAAAATTTTTTTTTTGAAAATTTTTTTTTCGAAAATTTTTTTGAAATTTTTTTTCGAATTTTTTTTAAAAATGTTTTTAAAATTTTTTTTGAAATTTTTTTTTGAAATTTTTTTTTTTGAAATTTTTTTTTCGAAAATTTTTTTTTCGAATTTTTTTTTCAATTTTTTTTTAAATTTTTTTTTTCATTTTTTTTCGAAAATATTTTTGAAATTTTTTTTGAAATTTTTTTTAAACTTTTTTTTTTGAAAATTTTTTTTTTGAAATTTTTTCTGAATTTTTTTAAATTTTTTTTTCTTGAAAATTTTTTTTTCGAATTTTTTTTTAAATTTTTTTTTTTCATATTTTTTGAATTTTTTTTTAAATTTTTTTTTTGAAATTTTTTTTTTTGAAATTTTTTTTAATTCTTTTTTTTGAAATTTTTTTTTTTGAAATTTTTTTTTTCGACAATTTTTTTGAATTTTTTTTTTTTAATTTTTTTTTTTGAAATTTTTTTTAAATTTTTTTTTGAACATTTTTTTTTTCAATTTTTTTTAAAATTTTTTTTTCATTTTTTTTTCGAAAATTTTTTTGAAATTTTTTTTGAATTTTTTTTTTTGAAAATTTTTTTGAAATTTTTTTTTTCGAAATTTTTTTTGAATTTTTTTTAAAATTTTTTCTGAAAATTTTTTTTTTGAAATTTTTTTTTTTGAAATTTTTTTTTTCGAAATTTTTTTTTCAATTTTTTTTTAAATTTTTTTTTTCATTTTTTTTTGCAATTTTTTTTTAATTTTTGAAAATTTTTTTTTTTTTAATTTTTTTTTAATCTTTTTTTTGAAAATTTTTTTTTTAAATTTTTTTTTTCGAAAATTTTTTTGAAATTTTTTTTAAAATTTTTTTTAAATTTTTTTTTTAAATTTTTTTTTGAAAATTTTTTTTTTTTGAAATTTTTTTTTCGAAAATTTTTTTTGCGAATTTTTTTTTCAATTTTTTTTTCATTTTTTTTTCATTTTTTTTTGGAAATTTTTTTCAAACTTTTTTTTTTGAAAATTTTTTTTTTGAAATTTTTTTTTTAAATTTTTTTTCGGATTTTTTTTTTGAAATTTTTTCTGAATTTTTTTAAATTTTTTTTAAATTTTTTTTTTTTGAAAATTTTTTTTCGAATTTTTTTTTCAATTTTTTTTTAAATTTTTTTTTTCATTTTTTTTGAAATTTTTTTAAAATTTTTTTTTTTGAAAATTTTTTTTTTTGAAATTTTTTTAAAATCTTTTTTTTGAAAATTTTTTTTTTTGAAATTTTTTTTTTGAAATTTTTTTTTTCGAAAATTTTTTTGAAATTTTTTTTTTTTAATTTTTTTGTTGAAATTTTTTTGAAATTTTTTTTGAAATTTTTTTTTTGAAAATTTTTTTGAAATTTTTTTTTTTGAAATTTTTTTTTGAAATTTTTTTTAAAAATTTTTTTTGAATTTTTTTTTAATTTTTTTTTTTTAATTTTTTTTTCTTGGAAATTTTTTTTCGAATTTTTTTTTTCAATTTTTTTTTAAATTTTTTTTTTCATTTTTTTTGAAATTTTTTTAAAATTTTTTTTTTTGAAAATTTTTTTTTTGAAATTTTTTTTAAATCTTTTTTTTGAAAATTTTTTTTTTTGAAATTTTTTTTTTGAAATTTTTTTTTTCGAAAATTTTTTTGAAATTTTTTTTTTTTAATTTTTTTGTTGAAATTTTTTTGAAATTTTTTTTGAAATTTTTTTTTTGAAAATTTTTTTGAAATTTTTTTTTTCGAAAATTTTTTTGAAATTTTTTTTTTAATTTTTTTTTGAAAATTTTTTTGAAATTTTTTTTGAATTTTTTTTTTTTGAAATTTTTTTTTCGAAATTTTTTTTCGAATTTTTTTTTTCAATTTTTTTTAAAATTTTTTTTTAATTTTTTTTTTGAAAATTTTTTGAAATTTTTTTTTTCAATCTTTTTTAAAATTTATTTTTTCGAAAATTTTTTTTAAAATTTTTTTTGAAATTTTTTTTTTGAAAATTTTTTTGAAATTTTTTTTTGGAAAATTTTTTTTTTGAAATTTTTTTTTTTGAAAATTTTTTTTTTTGAAATTATTTTTTCGAAATTTTTTTTCGGATTTTTTTTTTGAAATTTTTTCAGAATTTTTTTAAATTTTTTTAAAAATTTTTTTTTAAATTTTTTTTTAATTTTTTTTTCTTGAAAATTTTTTTTTCGAATTTTTTTTTCAATTTTTTTTTAATTTTTTTTTTTCATTTTTTTTTGAATTTTTTTTAAAATTTTTTTTGAAAATTTTTTTTTTTGAAAATTTTTTTGAAACTTTTTTTTTCGAAATTTTTTTTGAAATTTTTTTTAAATTTTTTTTGAAAAATTTCTTTTTTGAAATTTTTTTTTTAAATTTTTTTTTTGAAATTTTTTTTTTTGAAATTTTTTTTCAATTTTTTTTAAAATTTTTTTTGAAATTTTTTTTTTTGAAAATTTTTTTTTTGAAATTTTTTTTTTCGAAAATTTTTTTGAAATTTTTTTTTTGAAAATTTTTTTTTTTGAAATTTTTTTTTTTGAAATTTTTTTTAAATTTTTTTTTTTAAATTTTTTTTTTTATTTTTTTAAAAATTTTTTTTGAAAATTTTTTTTTGAATTTTTTTAAAAATTTTTTTTAATTTTTTTTTTTTTTAAATTTTTTTTGAAATTTTTTTTTTTGAAATTTATTTTGAATTTTTTTTTTTGAAAATTTTTTTGAAATTTTTTTTTTCATTTTTTTTCGAATTTTTTTTTCAATTTTTTTTAAAATTTTTTTTTCATTTTTTTTGAAATTTTTTTTTAAATTTTTTTTTCGGAAATTTTTTTGAAATTTTTTTTGAAATTTTTTTTTGAAAATTTTTCTGAAATTTTTTTTGATTTTTTTTTTAATTTTTCTTGAAAATTTTTTTTTCGAATTTTTTTTTTCAATTTTTTTTTTCATTTTTTTTGAAATTTTTTTTAAACTTTTTTTTTTGAAAATTTTTTTTTTTGAAATTTTTTTTTTTGAAATTTTTTTTCGGATTTTTTTTTTGAAATTTTTTCTGAATTTTTTAAAATTTTTTTTTTAATTTTTTTTTCTTGAAAATTTTTTTTTCGAATTTTTTTTTTCAATTTTTTTTTAAATTTTTTTTGAAATTTTTTTTGAAATTTTTTTTAAATTTTTTTTTTGAAAATTTTTTTTTGAAATTTTTTTTTAAATCTTTTTTTGAAAATTTTTTTTTTTTGAAATTTTTTTTTTTGAAATTTTTTTTTTCGAAAATTTTTTTGAAATTTTTTTTTCTAATTTTTTTTTTCGAAAATTTTTTTGAAATTTTTTCTGAATTTTTTTAAATTTTTTTTTCTTGAAATTTTTTTTTTCGAATTTTTTTTTTCAATTTTTTTTCGAAAATTTTTTTGAAATTTTTTTTTTGAAAATTTTTTTTTTTGAAATTTTTTTTTTGAAATTTTTTTTCAATTTTTTTTTTAATTTTTTTTGAAATTTTTTTTTTTGAAAATTTTTTTTTTGAAATTTTTTTTTTCGAAAATTTTTTTGAAATTTTTTTTTTGAAAATTTTTTTTTTTGAAATTTTTTTTTTGAAATTTTTTTTCAATTTTTTTTTTTATTTTTTTTGAAATTTTTTTTTTTGAAAATTTTTTTTTTGAAATTTTTTTTTTCGAAAATTTTTTTGAAATTTTTTTGAAATTTTTTTTTTTGAAATTTTTTTTTTTGAAATTTTTTTTGAAATTTTTTTTCGGATTTTTTTTTGAAATTTTTTCTGAATTTTTTAAAAAATTTTTTAAAATTTTTTTTTCTTGAAAATTTTTTTTTCGAAATTTTTTTTTCAATTTTTTTAAAATTTTTTTTTAAATTTTTTTGAAATTTTTTTTAAACTTTTTTTTTGAAAATTTTTTTTTTTGAAATTTTTTTTTTTAAATTTTTTTTCGGATTTTTTTTTTGAAATTTTTTCTGAATTTTTTTAAATTTTATTTTAAATTTTTTATTCTTGAAAATTTTTTTTTCGAATTTTTTTTTCAATTTTTTTTTAAATTTTTTTTTCATTTTTTTTTACATTTTTTTGAAATTTTTTTTTTTGAAATTTTTTTTGAAATTTTTTTTCGGATTTTTTTTTGAAATTTTTTCTGAATTTTTTAAAATTTTTTTTTCTTGAAAATTTTTTTTTCGAAATTTTTTTTTCAATTTTTTTTTAATTTTTTTTTAAATTTTTTTGAAATTTTTTTTAAACTTTTTTTTTGAAAATTTTTTTTTTTGAAATTTTTTTTTTTTTAATTTTTTTTCGGATTTTTTTTTTGAAATTTTTTCTGAATTTTTTTAAATTTTATTTTAAATTTTTTATTCTTGAAAATTTTTTTTTCGAATTTTTTTTTCAATTTTTTTTTAAATTTTTTTTTTTCATTTTTTTTTACATTTTTTTTAAATTTTTTTTTTGAAAATTTTTTTTTTGAAATTTTTTTTAAATCTTTTTTTGAAAATTTTTTTTTTTGAAATTTTTTTTTTTGAAATTTTTTTTTTGAAATTTTATTTTTTGAAATTTTTTTTTTTCGAATTTTTTTTTTCAATTTTTTTTTAAATTTTTTTTTTAATTTTTTTTTTGAAATTTTTTTGAAATTTTTTTTTTCAATTTTTTTAAAAATTTATTTTTTCGAAAATTTTTTTTTTCAATTTTTTTTAAAATTTTTTTTTTAATTTTTTTTTTTTTAATTTTTTTTTTCGAATTTTTTTTAAATTTTTTTTTAAATTTCTTTTTTCATTTTTTTTTTTGAATTTTTTTTAAAATTTTTTTTTGAAATTTTTTTTGAAATTTTTTTTGAAATTTTTTTTTTGAAAATTTTTTTGAAATTTTTTTTTTCGATTTTTTTTTTCAATTTTTTTTCGGATTTTTTTTTTGAAATTTTGTCTGAATTTTTTAAAAATTTTTTTAAAATTTTTTTTAAATTTTTTTTTCTTGAAAATTTTTTTTTCGAATTTTTTTTTCAATTTTTTTTTAAATTTTTTTTTTCATTTTTTTTGAATTTTTTTTTTAATTTTTTTTGAAAATTTTTTACTTTTTTTTATTTTAATTTTTTTTTGTTTTTGAAATTTTTTTTTGGAAATTTTTTCTGAATTTTTTTAAAATTTTTTTTTAAATTTTTTTTTTTCCAAAATTTTTTTGAAATTTTTTTTGAAATTTTTTTTTTGAAAATTTTTTTTTCGAATTTTTTTTTGAAATTTTTTTGAAATTTTTTTTTTAATTTTTTTTTTTGAAATTTTTTTTAAATTTTTTTTTGAAAATTTTTTTTTTTGAAATTTTTTTAAAATTTTTATTTGAAAATTTTTTTTTTTTGAAATTTTTTTTTTCAATTTTTTTTTAATTTTTTTTTATTTTTTTAAAATTTTTTTTTTTAATTTTTTTTAATTTTTTTCTTGAAAATTTTTTTTTTGAAATTTTTTTTTTCGAAAATTTTTTTGAAATTTTTTTTTTTTAAATTTTTTTTTCGATTTTTTTTTTCAATTTTTTTTTAAATTTTTTTTTTAAATTTTTTTTTTGAAATTTTTTTTTTCAATTTTTTTTAAATTTTTTTTTAAAAATTTTTTTAAAGATTTTTTTGAAATTTCTTTTTTTGAAATTTTTTTAAAATTTTTTATTTTAATTTTTTTTTTATTTTCTTTTTGAAAATTTTTTTTTGAAATTTTTTGAAATTTTTTTTTTGAAATTTTTTTTTGAATTTTTTTTTCGAAATTTTTTTTCGATTTTTTTCAATTTTTTTTTAAATTTTTTTTTTAATTTTTTTTTTGAAATTTTTTTTAATTTTTTTTTTTAAATTTTTTTTTCGAAATTTTTTTTGAAATTTAAAAAAAAATTGAAAAAAAAATCCGAAAAAAAATTTCGAAAATAAAATTTTTTTTTTCGAAAATTTTTTTGAAATTTTTTTTTAATTTTTTTTTGAAATTTTTTTAAATTTTTTTTAAAATTTTTTTTTCTTGAAATTTTTTTTTTCGAATTTTCTCTTTGAAATTTTTTTTTTGAATTTTTTTTTAAATTTTTTTTTATTTTTTTTTAAATTTTTTTTAAAATTTTTTACTTTTTTTTATTTTAATTTTTTTTTGTTTTTGAAATTTTTTTTTGGAAATTTTTTCTGAATTTTTTTAAAATTTTTTTTGAAATTTTTTTTTTGAAAATTTTTTTTTTTGAAATTTTTTTTTTCGAAAATTTTTTTGAAATTTTTTTTTTGAAAATTTTTTTTTTTGAAATTTTTTTTTTTGAAATTTTTTTTTAATTTTTTTTTTTAATTTTTTTTTTATTTTTTTTAAAATTTTTTTTGAAATTTTTTTTTTAAATTTTTTTTGAAATTTTTTTTTTGAAAATTTTTTTTTTGAAATTTTTTTTTTCGAAAATTTTTTTGAAATTTTTTTTTTGAAAATTTTTTTTTTTGAAATTTTTTTTTTTGAAATTTTTTTTAAATTTTTTTTTTTAATTTTTTTTTTATTTTTTTTTAAATTTTTTTTGGAAAATTTTTTTTTTTGAAATTTTTTTTTTTGAAAATTTTTTTTTTTGAAATTTTTTTTTTGAAATTTTTTTTCGGATTTTTTTTTTGAAATTTTTTCTGAATTTTTTTAAATTTTTTTTAAAATTTTTTTTTAAATTTTTTTTTTTTGAAAATTTTTTTTTCGAATTTTTTTTTGAATTTTTTTTAAAATTTTTTTTTAAATTTTTTTTTTCATTTTTTTTTGAATTTTTTTTTAAATTTTTCTTGAAAATTTTTTTGAAACTTTTTTTTTCGAAATTTTTTTTGAAATTTTTTTTAAATTTTTTTTGAAAATTTTTTTTTTTGAAATTTTTTTTTTTGAAATTTTTTTTTTTGAAATTTTTTTTCAATTTTTTTTTAAATTTTTTTTGAAATTTTTTTTTTTGAAAATTTTTTTTTTGAAATTTTTTTTTTCGAAAATTTTTTTGAAATTTTTTTTTTGAAAATTTTTTTTTTTGAAATTTTTTTTTTTGAAATTTTTTTAAAATTTTTTTTTTAAATTTTTTTTTTATTTTTTTAAAAAATTTTTTTGAAAATTTTTTTTTGAATTTTTTTAAAATTTTTTTTTAATTTTTTTTTTTTTGAAATTTTTTTTGAAATTTTTTTTGAAATTTTTTTTTTTGAAATTTATTTTGAATTTTTTTTTTTGAAAATTTTTTTGAAATTTTTTTTTTCATTTTTTTTCGAATTTTTTTTTTCAATTTTTTTTTTAATTTTTTTTTCATTTTTTTTGAAATTTTTTTTTAAATTTTTTTTTCGAAAATTTTTTTGAAATTTTTTTTGAAATTTTTTTTTTGAAAATTTTTCTGAAATTTTTTTTGATTTTTTTTTTTAATTTTTCTTGAAAATATTTTTTTCGAATTTTTTTTTTCAATTTTTTTTTTTCATTTTTTTTGAAATTTTTTTTAAACTATTTTTTTTGAAAATTTTTTTTTTTGAAAATTTTTTTTTGAAATTTTTTTTAAATTTTTTTTTTGAAATTTTTTTTTGAATTTTTTTTTCGAAATTTTTTTTCGATTTTTTACTTTTTTTTATTTTAATTTTTTTTTGTTTTTGAAATTTTTTTTTTGGAAATTTTTTCTGAATTTTTTTAAAATTTTTTTAAAAATTTTTTTTGAAATTTTTTTTTTGAAAATTTTTTTTTTGAAATTTTTTTTTTCGAAAATTTTTTTGAAATTTTTTTTTTGAAAATTTTTTTTTTTGAAATTTTTTTTTTTGAAATTTTTTTTAAATTTTTTTTTTAATTTTTTTTTTATTTTTTTTTTAATTTTTTTTGAAAATTTTTTTTTGAATTTTTTTTAAATTTTTTTTGAATTTTTTTTTTTTTAAATTTTTTTTGAAATTTTTTTTGAAATTTTTTTTTTTAAATTTATTTTGAAATTTTTTTTTTGAAAATTTTTTTGAAATTTTTTTTTTCATTTTTTTTCGAATTTTTTTTTTCAATTTTTTTTTTCATTTTTTTTGAAATTTTTTTTAAAATTTTTTTTTAAATTTTTTTTTCGAAAATTTTTTTGAAATTTTTTTTGAAATTTTTTTTGAAATTTTTTTTTTGAAAATTTTTCTGAAATTTTTTTTGATTTTTTTTTAAATTTTTTTTGAAAATTTTTTTTTTGAAATTTTTTTTGAATTTTTTTTTTTGAAAATTTTTGTGAAATTTTTTTTTTCGAAATTTTTTTTGAATTTTTTTTTTAATTTTTTCTGAAAATTTTTTTTTTGAAATTTTTTTTTTTGAAATTTTTTTTTTCGAAAATTTTTTTGAAATTTTTTTTTTCGAAAATTTTTTTGAAATTTTTTTTTTAAATTTTTTTTTTCAATTTTTTTGAATTTTTTTTTTCAATTTTTTTTTAAATTTATTTTTTCGAAATTTTTTTTTTTCAATTTTTTTTTAAATTTTTTTTTTAAATTTTTTTTTGAAAATTTTTTTTTCGAATTTTTTTTTCAATTTTTTTTAAAATTTTTTTTTTCATTTTTTTTTTTTTTTTTAATTTTTTTTAATTTTTTTTTTTGAAATTTTTTTTAAATGTTTTTTTTGAAATTTTTTTTTTTTGAAATTTTTTTTTTTGAAATTTTTTTTTTCGAAAATTTTTTTGAAATTTTTTTTTTAATTTTTTTTTTGAAAATTTTTTTGAAATTTTTTTTGAATTTTTTTTTTTTGAAATTTTTTTTTCGAAATTTTTTTTCGAATTTTTTTTTTCAATTTTTTTTAAAATTTTTTTTTAATTTTTTTTTTTGAAAATTTTTTGAAATTTTTTTTTTCAATCTTTTTTAAAATTTATTTTTTCGAAAATTTTTTTAAAAATTTTTTTTGAAATTTTTTTTTTGAAAATTTTTTTGAAATTTTTTTTTGGAAAATTTTTTTTTTGAAATTTTTTTTTTTGAAAATTTTTTTTTTTGAAATTTTTTTTTCGAAATTTTTTTTCGGATTTTTTTTTTGAAATTTTTTCTGAATTTTTTTAAATTTTTTTTTAAATTTTTTTTTAAATTTTTTTTTAAATTTTTTTTTCTTGAAAATTTTTTTTTCGAATTTTTTTTTCAATTTTTTTTTAAATTTTTTTTTTCATTTTTTTTTAAATTTTTTTTAAAATTTTTTTTGAAAATTTTTTTTTTTGAAAATTTTTTTGAAACTTTTTTTTTCGAAATTTTTTTTGAAATTTTTTTTAAATTTTTTTTGAAAAATTTTTTTTTTGAAATTTTTTTTTTGAAATTTTTTTTTTTGAAATTTTTTTTTTTGAAATTTTTTTTCAATTTTTTTTTAAATTTTTTTTGAAATTTTTTTTTTTGAAAATTTTTTTTTTGAAATTTTTTTTTTCGAAAATTTTTTTGAAATTTTTTTTTTGAAAATTTTTTTTTTTGAAATTTTTTTTTTTGAAATTTTTTTTTTTGAAATTTTTTTTAAATTTTTTTTTTTTAATTTTTTTTTTTATTTTTTTTTTAATTTTTTTTGAAAAATTTTTTTTGAATTTTTTTAAAATTTTTTTTTAATTTTTTTTTTTTTGAAATTTTTTTGAAATTTTTTTTTTTGAAATTTATTTTGAATTTTTTTTTTTGAAAATTTTTTTGAAATTTTTTTTTTCATTTTTTTTCGAATTTTTTTTTTCAATTTTTTTTTAAATTTTTTTTTCATTTTTTTTGAAATTTTTTTTTTATTTTTTTTTTCGGAAATTTTTTTGAAATTTTTTTTGAAATTTTTTTTTGAAAATTTTTCTGAAATTTTTTTTGATTTTTTTTTTAATTTTTCTTGAAAATTTTTTTTTCGAATTTTTTTTTTCATTTTTTTTTTTCATTTTTTTTGAAATTTTTTTTAAACTTTTTTTTTTTTAAATTTTTTTTTTTGAAATTTTTTTTTTTGAAATTTTTTTTCGGATTTTTTTTTTGAAATTTTTTCTGAATTTTTTAAAATTTTTTTTTTTAATTTTTTTTTCTTGAAAATTTTTTTTTCGAATTTTTTTTTTCAATTTTTTTTAAAATTTTTTTTGAAATTTTTTTTGAAATTTTTTTTAAATTTTTTTTTTGAAAATTTTTTTTTGAAATTTTTTTTTAAATCTTTTTTTGAAAATTTTTTTTTTTTGAAATTTTTTTTTTTGAAATTTTTTTTTTCGAAAATTTTTTTGAAATTTTTTTTTCTAATTTTTTTTTTCGAAAATTTTTTTGAAATTTTTTCTGAATTTTTTTAAATTTTTTTTTCTTGAAATTTTTTTTTTCGAATTTTTTTTTTCAATTTTTTTTCGAAAATTTTTTTGAAATTTTTTTTTTGAAAATTTTTTTTTTTGAAATTTTTTTTTTGAAATTTTTTTTCAATTTTTTTTTTAATTTTTTTTGAAATTTTTTTTTTTGAAAATTTTTTTTTTGAAATTTTTTTTGTCGAAAATTTTTTTGAAATTTTTTTTTTGAAAATTTTTTTTTTGAAATTTTTTTTTTTGAAATTTTTTTTAAATTTTTTTTTTTAAAATTTTTTTTTTATTTTTTTAAAAATTTTTTTTGAAAATTTTTTTTTGAATTTTTTTAAAATTTTTTTTGAATTTTTTTTTTGAAATTTTTTTTGAAATTTTTTTTTTTGAAATTTATTTTGAAATTTTTTTTTTTGAAAATTTTTTTGAAATTTTTTTTTTCATTTTTTTTCGAATTTTTTTTTTCAATTTTATTTTTAATTTTTTTTTTCATTTTTTTTTGAAATTTTTTTTGAATTTTTTTTTTGAAAATTTTTTTGAAATTTTTTTTGAATTTTTTTTTGAATTTTTTTTTTAATTTTTTTTGAAATTTTTTTTTTTGAAAATTTTTTTTTCGAAATTTTTTTTGAAATTTTTTTTCGGATTTTTTTTTTGAAATTTTTTCTGAATTTTTTAAAAATTTTTTTAAAATTTTTTTTTCTTGAAAATTTTTTTTTCGAAATTTTTTTTTCAATTTTTTTTTTAAATTTTTTTTTTCATTTTTTTTTTCATATTTTTTAAATTTTTTTTTTGAAAATTTTTTTTTTGAAATTTTTTTTAAATCTTTTTTTGAAAATTTTTTTTTTTGAAATTTTTTTTTTTGAAATTTTTTTTTTCGAAAATTTTTTTGAAATTTTTTTTTCTAATTTTTTTTTTTGAAAATTTTTTTGAAATTTTTTTTGAATTTTTTTTTTGAAATTTTTTTTTCGAAATTTTTTTTCGAATTTTTTTTTTCAATTTTTTTTAAAATTTTTTTTTTAATTTTTTTTTTGAAATTTTTTTGAAATTTTTTTTTTCAATTTTTTTTTTAATTTATTTTTTCGAAAAATTTTTTTTTCAATTTTTTTTAAAATTTTTTTTTTTTATTTTTTTTTTTTTATTTTTTTTTTCGAATGTTCGAATGTTTTTTTTATTTTTTTTTAAATTTCTTTTTTCATTTTTTTTTTGAATTTTTTTTAAAATTTTTTTTTGAAATTTTTTTTGAAATTTTTTTTGAAATTTTTTTTGAAATTTTTTTTTTTGAAAACTTTTTTGAAATTTTTTTTTTCGATTTTTTTTTTCAATTTTTTTTTAAATTTTTTTTTTCATTTTTTTTACAATTTTTTTTAAATTTTTGAAAATTTTTTTTTTGAAATATTTTTTAAATTTTTTTTTTTGAAAATTTTTTTTTTGAAAATTTTTTTTTCGAAAATTTTTTTGAAATTTTTTTTTCTAATTTTTTTTTTTGAAAATTTTTTTGAAATTTTTTTTGAATTTTTTTTTTGAAATTTTTTTTTCGAAATTTTTTTTCGAATTTTTTTTTTCAATTTTTTTTTTAATTTTTTTTTTAATTTTTTTTTTGAAATTTTTTTGAAATTTTTTTTTTCAATTTTTTTTTAAATTTATTTTTTCGAAAATTTTTTTTTTTTATTTTTTTTAAAATTTTTTTTTTTATTTATTTTTTTTATTTTTTTTTTCGAATGTTTTTTTTATTTTTTTTTAAATTTCTTTTTTCATTTTTTTTTTGAATTTTTTTTAAAATTTTTTTTTGAAATTTTTTTTGAAATTTTTTTTGAAATTTTTTTTGAAATTTTTTTTTTTGAAAACTCTTTTGAAATTTTTTTTTTCGATTTTTTTTTTCAATTTTTTTTTAAATTTTTTTTTTCATTTTTTTTACAATTTTTTTTAAATTTTTGAAAATTTTCTTTTTGAAATATTTTTTAAATTTTTTTTTTTGAAAATTTTTTTTTTGAAAATTTTTTTTTCGAAAATTTTTTTGAAATTTTTTTTTCGAATTTTTTTTTCAATTTTTTTTTAAATTTTTTTTTCATTTTTTTTCGAAAATATTTTTGAAATTTTTTTTAAACTTTTTTTTTTGAAAATTTTTTTTTTGAAATTTTTTCTGAATTTTTTTAAATTTTTTTTTCTTGAAAATTTTTTTTTCGAATTTTTTTTTTAAATTTTTTTTTTCATTTTTTTTGAATTTTTTTTTAAATTTTTTTTTTGAAATTTTTTTTTTTGAAATTTTTTTTAATTCTTTTTTTTGAAATTTTTTTTTTCGACAATTTTTTTGAAATTTTTTTTTTTAATTTTTTTTTTTGAAATTTTTTTTAAATTTTTTTTTGAATTTTTTTTTAAATTTTTTTTGAAATTTTTTTTTTTGAAACTTTTTTTTTCGAAATTTTTTTTGAAATTTTTTTTAAATTTTTTTTGAAAATTTTTTTTTTTGAAATTTTTTTTTTGAAATTTTTTTTTTTGAAATTTTTCTTTTCGATTTTTTTTTCAATTTTTTTTAAAATTTTTTTTTCATTTTTTTTACAATTTTTTTTAAATTTTTGAAAATTTTTTATTTGAAATTTTTTTTTAATTTTTTTTTTGAAAATTTTTTTTTTGAAATTTTTTTTTTCGAAAATTTTTTTGAAATTTTTTTTCGAATTTTTTTTTTAATTTTTTTAAAATTTTTTTTGAAATTTTTTTTTGAAATTTTTTTTTTTTGAAATTTTTTTTTCGAAAATTTTTTTTTCGAATTTTTTTTTCAATTTTTTTTTAAATTTTTTTTTTTCATTTTTTTTCGAAAATTTTTTTGAAATTTTTTTTCGAATTTTTTTTAAAAATATTTTTAAAATTTTTTTTTTAATTTTTTTTTGAAATTTTTTTTTTTGAAAATTTTTTTTTGAAATTTTTTCTGAATTTTTTAAAATTTTTTTTTTGAAATTTTTTTTTGAATTTTTTTTTCGAAATTTTTTTTCGATTTTTTTCAATTTTTTTTAAAATTTTTTTTTTAATTTTTTTTTTTGAAATTTTTTTTAATTTTTTTTTTTAAATTTTTTTTTCGAATTTTTTTTTGAAATTTAAAAAAAAATTGAAAAAAAAAATCCGAAAAAAAATTTCGAAAATAAAATTTTTTTTTTCGAAAAATTTTTTGAAATTTTTTTAAAATTTTTTTTTGAAATGTTTTTAAATTTTTTTTAAAATTTTTTTTTCTTGAAAATTTTTTTTTCGAATTTTCTCTTTGAAATTTTTTTTTTGAATTTTTTTTTAAATTTTTTTTTATTTTTTTTTAAATTTTTTTTAAAATTTTTTACTTTTTTTTATTTTAATTTTTTTTTGTTTTTGAAATTTTTTTTTGGAAATTTTTTCTGAATTTTTTTTAAATTTTTTTAAAAATTTTTTTTGAAATTTTTTTTTTGAAAATTTTTTTTTTGAAATTTTTTTTTTCGAAAATTTTTTTGAAATTTTTTTTTTGAAAATTTTTTTTTCTGAAATTTTTTTTTTTGAAATTTTTTTTAAATTTTTTTTTTTTATTTTTTTTTATTTTTTTTTAAATTTTTTTTGAAAATTTTTTTTTGAATTTTTTTAAAATTTTTTTTGAATTTTTTTTTTTTTAAATTTTTTTTGAAATTTTTTTTGAAATTTTTTTTTTGAAATTTATTTTGAAATTTTTTTTTTGAAAATTTTTTTGAAATTTTTTTTTTCATTTTTTTTCGAATTTTTTTTTTCAATTTTTTTTTTCATTTTTTTGAAATTTTTTTTAAAATTTTTTTTTAAATTTTTTTTTCGAAAATTTTTTTGAAATTTTTTTTGAAATTTTTTTTGAAATTTTTTTTGAAATTTTTTTTTTGAAAATTTTTCTGAAATTTTTTTTGATTTTTTTTTAAATTTTTTTTGAAAATTTTTTTTTTGAAATTTTTTTTGAATTTTTTTTTTTGAAAATTTTTGTGAAATTTTTTTTTTCGAAATTTTTTTTGAATTTTTTTTTAAATTTTTTCTGAAAATTTTTTTTTTGAAATTTTTTTTTTTGAAATTTTTTTTTTCGAAAATTTTTTTGAAATTTTTTTTTTCGAAAATTTTTTTTGAAATTTTTTTTTTAAATTTTTTTTTTCAATTTTTTTGAATTTTTTTTTTCAATTTTTTTTTAAATTCATTTTTTCGAAATTTTTTTTTTCAATTTTTTTTTAAATTTTTTTTTTTAATTTTTTTTTGAAAATTTTTTTTTCGAATTTTTTTTTCAATTTTTTTTAAAATTTTTTTTTTCATTTTTTTTTTTTTTAATTTTTTTTAATTTTTTTTTTGAAATTTTTTTTAAATCTTTTTTTTGAAATTTTTTTTTTTGAAATTTTTTTTTTTGAAATTTTTTTTTTCGAAAATTTTTTTGAAATTTTTTTTTTAATTTTTTTTTTGAAAATTTTTTTGAAATTTTTTTTGAATTTTTTTTTTTTGAAATTTTTTTTTTGGAATTTTTTTTCGAATTTTTTTTTTCAATTTTTTTTTAAAATTTTTTTTTAATTTTTTTTTTTGAAAATTTTTTGAAATTTTTTTTTTCAATCTTTTTTAAAATTTATTTTTTCGAAAATTTTTTTAAAAATTTTTTTTGAAATTTTTTTTTTGAAAATTTTTTTGAAATTTTTTTTTGGAAAATTTTTTTTTTGAAATTTTTTTTTTTGAAAATTTTTTTTTTTGAAATTTTTTTTTCGAAATTTTTTTTCGGATTTTTTTTTTGAAATTTTTTCTGAATTTTTTTAAATTTTTTTTTAAATTTTTTTTTAAATTTTTTTTTAAATTTTTTTTTCTTGAAAATTTTTTTTTCGAATTTTTTTTTCAATTTTTTTTTAAATTTTTTTTTTCATTTTTTTTTGAATTTTTTTTAAAATTTTTTTTGAAAATTTTTTTTTTTGAAAATTTTTTTGAAACTTTTTTTTTCGAAATTTTTTTTGAAATTTTTTTTAAATTTTTTTTGAAAAATTTTTTTTTTGAAATTTTTTTTTTGAAATTTTTTTTTTTGAAATTTTTTTTTTTGAAATTTTTTTTCAATTTTTTTTTAAAATTTTTTTGAAATTTTTTTTTTTGAAAATTTTTTTTTGAAATTTTTTTTTTCGAAAATTTTTTTGAAATTTTTTTTTTGAAAATTTTTTTTTTTGAAATTTTTTTTTTTGAAATTTTTTTTAAATTTTTTTTTTTTAATTTTTTTTTTATTTTTTTAAAAATTTTTTTTGAAAATTTTTTTTTGAATTTTTTTAAAAATTTTTTTTAATTTTTTTTTTTTTGAAATTTTTTTTGAAATTTTTTTTTTTGAAATTTATTTTGAATTTTTTTTTTTGAAAATTTTTTTGAAATTTTTTTTTTCATTTTTTTTCGAATTTTTTTTTTCAATTTTTTTTTAAATTTTTTTTTCATTTTTTTTGAAATTTTTTTTTAAATTTTTTTTTCGGAAATTTTTTTGAAATTTTTTTTGAATTTTTTTTTTGAAATTTTTTTTTCGAAATTTTTTTTCGATTTTTTTTTTCAATTTTTTTTTAAATTTTTTTTTTAATTTTTTTTTTGAAATTTTTTTGAAATTTTTTTTTTCAATTTTTTTTTTTATTTATTTTTTCGAAAATTTTTTTTTTCAATTTTTTTTTAAATTTTTTTTTTTTATTTTTTTTTTTTTATTTTTTTTTTCGAATGTTTTTTTTATTTTTTTTTAAATTTCTTTTTTCATTTTTTTTTTGAATTTTTTTTAAAATTTTTTTTTGAAATTTTTTTTGAAATTTTTTTTGAAATTTTTTTTGAAATTTTTTTTTTTGAAAACTTTTTTGAAATTTTTTTTTTCGATTTTTTTTTTCAATTTTTTTTAAAATTTTTTTTTCATTTTTTTACAATTTTTTTTAAATTTTTGAAAATTTTTTTTTTGAAATATTTTTTAAATTTTTTTTTTTGAAAATTTTTTTTTTGAAAATTTTTTTTTCGAAAATTTTTTTGAAATTTTTTTTTCTAATTTTTTTTTTTGAAAATTTTTTTGAAATTTTTTTTGAATTTTTTTTTTGAAATTTTTTTTTCGAAATTTTTTTTCGAATTTTTTTTTTCAATTTTTTTTTTAATTTTTTTTTTAATTTTTTTTTTGAAATTTTTTTGAAATTTTTTTTTTCAATTTTTTTTTTAATTTATTTTTTCGAAAATTTTTTTTTTTAATTTTTTTTAAAATTTTTTTTTTTATTTATTTTTTTTTATTTTTTTTTTCGAATGTTTTTTTTTATTTTTTTTTAAATTTCTTTTTTCATTTTTTTTTTGAATTTTTTTTAAAATTTTTTTTTGAAATTTTTTTTGAAATTTTTCTTGAAATTTTTTTTGAAATTTTTTTTTTTGAAAACTCTTTTGAAATTTTTTTTTTCGATTTTTTTTTTCAATTTTTTTTTAAATTTTTTTTTTCATTTTTTTTACAATTTTTTTTAAATTTTTGAAAATTTTCTTTTTGAAATATTTTTTAAATTTTTTTTTTTGAAAATTTTTTTTTTGAAAATATTTTTTTCGAAAATTTTTTTGAAATTTTTTTTCGAATTTTTTTAAAAAATTGTTTTAAAATTTTTTTTGAAATTTTTTTTTGAAATTTTTTTTTTTTGAAATTTTTTTTTCGAAAATTTTTTTTTCGAATTTTTTTTTCAATTTTTTTTTAAATTTTTTTTTCATTTTTTTTCGAAAATATTTTTGAAATTTTTTTTAAACTTTTTTTTTTGAAAATTTTTTTTTTGAAATTTTTTCTGAATTTTTTTAAATTTTTTTTCTTGAAAATTTTTTTTTCGAATTTTTTTTTAAAATTTTTTTTTTCATTTTTTTTGAATTTTTTTTTAAATTTTTTTTTTGAAATTTTTTTTTTTGAAATTTTTTTTAATTCTTTTTTTTGAAATTTTTTTTTTCGACAATTTTTTTGAAATTTTTTTTTTTAATTTTTTTTTTTGAAATTTTTTTTAAATTTTTTTTTGAATTTTTTTTTAAATTTTTTTTGAAATTTTTTTTTTTGAAACTTTTTTTTTCGAAATTTTTTTTGAAATTTTTTTTAAATTTTTTTTGAAAATTTTTTTTTTTGAAATTTTTTTTTTGAAATTTTTTTTTTTGAAATTTTTCTTTTCGATTTTTTTTTCAATTTTTTTTTAAATTTTTTTTTCATTTTTTTTACAATTTTTTTTAAATTTTTGAAAATTTTTTATTTGAAATTTTTTTTTAATTTTTTTTTTGAAAATTTTTTTTTTGAAATTTTTTTTTTCGAAAATTTTTTTGAAATTTTTTTTCGAATTTTTTTTAAAATTTTTTTAAAATTTTTTTTGAAATTTTTTTTTGAAATTTTTTTTTTTTGAAATTTTTTTTTCGAAAATTTTTTTTTCGAATTTTTTTTTCAATTTTTTTTCAAATTTTTTTTTTTCATTTTTTTTCGAAAATTTTTTTGAAATTTTTTTTCGAATTTTTTTTAAAAATATTTTTAAAATTTTTTTTTTAATTTTTTTTGAAATTTTTTTTTTTGAAAATTTTTTTTTGAAATTTTTTCTGAATTTTTTAAAATTTTTTTTTTTGAAATTTTTTTTTGAATTTTTTTTTCGAAATTTTTTTTCGATTTTTTTCAATTTTTTTTTAAATTATTTTTTTTATTTTTTTTTTTGAAATTTTTTTTAATTTTTTTTTTAAAATTTTTTTTTCGAAATTTTTTTTGAAATTTAAAAAAAAATTGAAAAAAAAAATCCGAAAAAAAATTTCGAAAATAAAATTTTTTTTTTCGAAAAATTTTTTGAAATTTTTTTTAAATTTTTTTTTGAAATGTTTTTAAATTTTTTTTAAAATTTTTTTTTCTTGAAAATTTTTTTTTCGAATTTTCTCTTTGAAATTTTTTTTTTGAATTTTTTTTTAAATTTTTTTTTATTTTTTTAAAAATTTTTTTTAAAATTTTTTACTTTTTTTTATTTTAATTTTTTTTTGTTTTTGAAATTTTTTTTTGGAAATTTTTTCTGAATTTTTTTTAAATTTTTTTAAAAATTTTTTTTGAAATTTTTTTTTTGAAAATTTTTTTTTTGAAATTTTTTTTTTCGAAAATTTTTTTGAAATTTTTTTTTTGAAAATTTTTTTTTCTGAAATTTTTTTTTTTGAAATTTTTTTTAAATTTTTTTTTTTTATTTTTTTTTTATTTTTTTTTAAATTTTTTTTGAAAATTTTTTTTTGAATTTTTTTAAAATTTTTTTTGAATTTTTTTTTTTTTAATTTTTTTTGAAATTTTTTTTGAAATTTTTATTTTGAAATTTATTTTGAAATTTTTTTTTTGAAAATTTTTTTGAAATTTTTTTTTTCATTTTTTTTCGAATTTTTTTTTTCAATTTTTTTTTTCATTTTTTTTGAAATTTTTTTTAAAATTTTTTTTAAAATTTTTTTTTCGAAAATTTTTTTGAAATTTTTTTTGAAATTTTTTTTGAAATTTTTTTTTTGAAAATTTTTCTGAAATTTTTTTTGATTTTTTTTAAAATTTTTTTTGAAAATTTTTTTTTTGAAATTTTTTTTGAATTTTTTTTTTTGAAAATTTTTGTGAAATTTTTTTTTTCGAAATTTTTTTTGAATTTTTTTTAAAATTTTTTCTGAAAATTTTTTTTTTGAAATTTTTTTTTTTGAAATTTTTTTTTTCGAAAATTTTTTTGAAATTTTTTTTTTCGAAAATTTTTTTTGAAATTTTTTTTTTAAATTTTTTTTTTCAATTTTTTTGAATTTTTTTTTTCAATTTTTTTTTAAATTTATTTTTTCGAAATTTTTTTTTTCAATTTTTTTTAAAATTTTTTTTTTAAATTTTTTTTTGATAATTTTTTTTTCGAATTTTTTTTTCAATTTTTTTTAAAATTTTTTTTTTCATTTTTTTTTTTTTTTAATTTTTTTTAATTTTTTTTTTTGAAATTTTTTTTAAATCTTTTTTTTGAAATTTTTTTTTTTTGAAATTTTTTTTTTTGAAATTTTTTTTTTCGAAAATTTTTTTGAAATTTTTTTTTTAATTTTTTTTTTGAAAATTTTTTTGAAATTTTTTTTGAATTTTTTTTTTTTGAAATTTTTTTTTTGGAATTTTTTTTTTTGAAAATTTTTTGAAATTTTTTTTTTTCAATCTTTTTTAAAATTTATTTTTTCGAAAATTTTTTTAAAAATTTTTTTTGAAATTTTTTTTTTGAAAATTTTTTTGAAATTTTTTTTTGGAAAATTTTTTTTTTGAAATTTTTTTTTTTGAAAATTTTTTTTTTTGAAATTTTTTTTTCGAATTTTTTTTTCGGATTTTTTTTTTGAAATTTTTTCTGAATTTTTTTAAATTTTTTTTTAAATTTTTTTTTAAATTTTTTTTTAAATTTTTTTTTCTTGAAAATTTTTTTTTCGAATTTTTTTTTCAATTTTTTTTTAAATTTTTTTTTCATTTTTTTTTGAATTTTTTTTAAAATTTTTTTTGAAATTTTTTTTTTTTGAAAATTTTTTTGAAACTTGTTTTTTCGAAATTTTTTTTGAAATTTTTTTAAAATTTTTATTGAAAATTTTTTTTTTTGAAAATTTTTTTTTGAAATTTTTTTTTTCGAAAATTTTTTTGAAATTTTTTTTTTGAAAATTTTTTTTTTTGAAATTTTTTTTTTGAAATTTTTTTTAAATTTTTTTTTTTAAATTTTTTTTTTATTTTTTTAAAAATTTTTTTTGAAAATTTTTTTTTGAATTTTTTTAAAAATTTTTTTTAATTTTTTTTTTTTTGAAATTTTTTTTGAAATTTTTTTTTTTGAAATTTATTTTGAATTTTTTTTTTTGAAAATTTTTTTGAAATTTTTTTTTTCATTTTTTTTCGAATTTTTTTTTTCAATTTTTTTTTAAATTTTTTTTTCATTTTTTTTGAAATTTTTTTTTAAATTTTTTTTTCGGAAATTTTTTTGAAATTTTTTTTGAAATTTTTTTTTGAAAATTTTTCTGAAATTTTTTTTGATTTTTTTTTTAATTTTTCTTGAAAATTTTTTTTTCGAATTTTTTTTTTCAATTTTTTTTAAAATTTTTTTTGAAATTTTTTTTGAAATTTTTTTTAAATTTTTTTTTTGAAAATTTTTTTTTGAAATTTTTTTTTAAATCTTTTTTTGAAAATTTTTTTTTTTTGAAATTTTTTTTTTTGAAATTTTTTTTTTCGAAAATTTTTTTGAAATTTTTTTTTCTAATTTTTTTTTTCGAAAATTTTTTTGAAATTTTTTCTGAATTTTTTTAAATTTTTTTTTCTTGAAATTTTTTTTTTCGAATTTTTTTTTTCAATTTTTTTTCGAAAATTTTTTTGAAATTTTTTTTTTGAAAATTTTTTTTTTTTGAAATTTTTTTTTTGAAATTTTTTTTAAATTTTTTTTTTAATTTTTTTTGAAATTTTTTTTTTTGAAAATTTTTTTTTTGAAATTTTTTTTTTCGAAAATTTTTTTGAAATTTTTTTTTTGAAAATTTTTTTTTTGAAATTTTTTTTTTTGAAATTTTTTTTAAATTTCTTTTTTTTAAATTTTTTTTTTATTTTTTTAAAAATTTTTTTTGAAAATTTTTTTTTGAATTTTTTTTAAATTTTTTTTGAATTTTTTTTTTGAAATTTTTTTTGAAATTTTTTTTTTGAAATTTATTTTGAAATTTTTTTTTTTGAAAATTTTTTTGAAATTTTTTTTTTCATTTTTTTTCGAATTTTTTTTTTCAATTTTTTTTTTAATTTTTTTTTTCATTTTTTTTTGAAATTTTTTTTGAATTTTTTTTTTGAAAATTTTTTTGAAATTTTTTTTGAATTTTTTTTTGAATTTTTTTTTTAATTTTTTTTGAAATTTTTTTTTTTGAAATTTTTTTTTTCGAAATTTTTTTTGAAATTTTTTTTCGGATTTTTTTTTTCAATTTTTTTTTTTAATTTTTTTTTTCATTTTTTTTTTCATTTTTTTTAAATTTTTTTTTTGAAAATTTTTTTTTTGAAATTTTTTTTAAATCTTTTTTTGAAAATTTTTTTTTTTGAAATTTTTTTTTTTGAAATTTTTTTTTTCGAAAATTTTTTTGAAATTTTTTTTTCTAATTTTTTTTTTGAAAATTTTTTTGAAATTTTTTTTGAATTTTTTTTTTGAAATTTTTTTTTCGAAATTTTTTTTCGAATTTTTTTTTTCAATTTTTTTTTAAATTTTTTTTTAATTTTTTTTTTGAAATTTTTTTGAAATTTTTTTTTTCGAAAATTTTTTTGAAATTTTTTTTTTCGAAATTTTTTTTTGAAATTTTTTTTTTAAATTTTTTTTTTCAATTTTTTTGAATTTTTTTTTTCAATTTTTTTTTAAATTTATTTTTTCGAAATTTTTTTTTTCAATTTTTTTTTAAATTTTTTTTTTAAATTTTTTTTTGATAATTTTTTTTTCGAATTTTTTTTTCAATTTTTTTTAAAATTTTTTTTTTCATTTTTTTTTTTTTTAATTTTTTTTAATTTTTTTTTTTGAAATTTTTTTTAAATCTTTTTTTTGAAATTTTTTTTTTTTGAAATTTTTTTTTTTGAAATTTTTTTTTTCGAAAATTTTTTTGAAATTTTTTTTTTAATTTTTTTTTTGAAAATTTTTTTGAAATTTTTTTTGAATTTTTTTTTTTTGAAATTTTTTTTTTGGAATTTTTTTTCGAATTTTTTTTTTCAATTTTTTTTTAAATTTTTTTTTAATTTTTTTTTTTGAAAATTTTTTGAAATTTTTTTTTTCAATCTTTTTTAAAATTTATTTTTTCGAAAATTTTTTTAAAAATTTTTTTTGAAATTTTTTTTTTGAAAATTTTTTTGAAATTTTTTTTTGGAAAATTTTTTTTTTGAAATTTTTTTTTTTGAAAATTTTTTTTTTTGAAATTTTTTTTTCGAAATTTTTTTTCGGATTTTTTTTTTGAAATTTTTTCTGAATTTTTTTAAATTTTTTTTTAAATTTTTTTTTAAATTTTTTTTTCTTGAAAATTTTTTTTTCGAATTTTTTTTTCAATTTTTTTTTAAATTTTTTTTTTCATTTTTTTTTGAATTTTTTTTAAAATTTTTTTTGAAAATTTTTTTTTTTGAAAATTTTTTTGAAACTTGTTTTTTCGAAATTTTTTTTGAAATTTTTTTTAAATTTTTTTTGAAAAATTTTTTTTTTGAAATTTTTTTTTTGAAATTTTTTTTTTTGAAATTTTTTTTTTTGAAATTTTTTTTCAATTTTTTTTTTAAATTTTTTTGAAATTTTTTTTTTTGAAAATTTTTTTTTGAAATTTTTTTTTTCGAAAATTTTTTTGAAATTTTTTTTTTGAAAATTTTTTTTTTTGAAATTTTTTTTTTTGAAATTTTTTTTAAATTTTTTTTTTTTAATTTTTTTTTTATTTTTTTTTAAATTTTTTTTGAAAATTTTTTTTTGAATTTTTTTAAAAATTTTTTTTAATTTTTTTTTTTTTGAAATTTTTTTTGAAATTTTTTTTTTTGAAATTTATTTTGAATTTTTTTTTTTGAAAATTTTTTTGAAATTTTTTTTTTCATTTTTTTTCGAATTTTTTTTTTCAATTTTTTTTTAAATTTTTTTTTCATTTTTTTTGAAATTTTTTTTTAAATTTTTTTTTCGGAAATTTTTTTGAAATTTTTTTTGAAATTTTTTTTTGAAAATTTTTCTGAAATTTTTTTTGATTTTTTTTTTAATTTTTCTTGAAAATTTTTTTTTCGAATTTTTTTTTTCAATTTTTTTTAAAATTTTTTTTGAAATTTTTTTTGAAATTTTTTTTAAATTTTTTTTTTGAAAATTTTTTTTTGAAATTTTTTTTAAAATCTTTTTTTGAAAATTTTTTTTTTTTGAAATTTTTTTTTTTGAAATTTTTTTTTTCGAAAATTTTTTTGAAATTTTTTTTTCTAATTTTTTTTTTCGAAAATTTTTTTGAAATTTTTTCTGAATTTTTTTAAATTTTTTTTTCTTGAAATTTTTTTTTTCGAATTTTTTTTTTCAATTTTTTTTCGAAAATTTTTTTGAAATTTTTTTTTTGAAAATTTTTTTTTTTGAAATTTTTTTTTTGAAATTTTTTTTAAATTTTTTTTTTAATTTTTTTTGAAATTTTTTTTTTTGAAAATTTTTTTTTTGAAATTTTTTTTTTCGAAAATTTTTTTAAAATTTTTTTTTTTAAAATTTTTTTTTTGAAATTTTTTTTTTTGAAATTTTTTTTAAATTTCTTTTTTTTAAATTTTTTTTTTATTTTTTTAAAAATTTTTTTTGAAAATTTTTTTTTGAATTTTTTTAAAATTTTTTTTGAATTTTTTTTTTGAAATTTTTTTTGAAATTTTTTTTTTTGAAATTTATTTTGAAATTTTTTTTTTTGAAAATTTTTTTGAAATTTTTTTTTTCATTTTTTTTCGAATTTTTTTTTTCAATTTTTTTTTTAATTTTTTTTTTCATTTTTTTTTGAAATTTTTTTTGAATTTTTTTTTTGAAAATTTTTTTGAAATTTTTTTTGAATTTTTTTTTGAATTTTTTTTTTAATTTTTTTTGAAATTTTTTTTTTTGAAATTTTTTTTTTCGAAATTTTTTTTGAAATTTTTTTTCGGATTTTTTTTTTTCAATTTTTTTTTTAAATTTTTTTTTTCATTTTTTTTTTCATTTTTTTTTAATTTTTTTTTTGAAAATTTTTTTTTTGAAATTTTTTTTAAATCTTTTTTTGAAAATTTTTTTTTTTGAAATTTTTTTTTTTGAAATTTTTTTTTTCGAAAATTTTTTTCGAAATTTTTTTTTCTAATTTTTTTTTTGAAAATTTTTTTGAAATTTTTTTTGAATTTTTTTTTTGAAATTTTTTTTTCGAAATTTTTTTTCGAATTTTTTTTTTCAATTTTTTTTTAAATTTTTTTTTTAATTTTTTTTTTGAAATTTTTTTGAAATTTTTTTTTTCAATTTTTTTTTTAATTTATTTTTTCGAAAATTTTTTTTTTCAATTTTTTTTTAAATTTTTTTTTTTTATTTTTTTTTTTTTTATTTTTTTTTCGAATGTTTTTTTTATTTTTTTTTAAATTTCTTTTTTCATTTTTTTTTTTGAATTTTTTTTTAAATTTTTTTTTGAAATTTTTTTTGAAATTTTTTTTGAAATTTTTTTTGAAATTTTTTTTTTTGAAAACTTTTTTGAAATTTTTTTTTTCGATTTTTTTTTTCAATTTTTTTAAAATTTTTTTAAATTTTTTTTTGAAAATTTTTTTTTTTGAATTTTTTTTTAATTTTTTTTTTTTATTTTTTTTTCTTGAAAATTTTTTTTTCGAATTTTTTTTTTCATTTTTTTTTTCAATTTTTTTTTTAATTTATTTTTTCGAAATTTTTTTTTTCAATTTTTTTTTAAATTTTTTTTTTATTTTTTTTTGAAAATTTTTTTTTTCGAATTTTTTTTTCAATTTTTTTTAAAATTTTTTTTTCATTTTTTTTTTTTTTTTTAATTTTTTTAAAATTTTTTTTATGAAAATTTTTTTTTCGAAATTTTTTTTAAATCTTTTTTTTGAAATTTTTTTTTTTGAAATTTTTTTTTTTGAAATTTTTTTTTTCGAAAATTTTTTTGAAATTTTTTTTTAAATTTTTTTTTTTGAAAATTTTTTTGAAATTTTTTTTGAATTTTTTTTTTTAATTTTTTTTTCGAAATTTTTTTTCGAATTTTTTTTTTCAATTTTTTTTTAAATTTTTCTTTTAATTTTTTTTTTGAAATTTTTTTGAAATTTTTTTTTCAATCTTTTTTAAAATTTATTTTTTCGAAATTTTTTTTTTTAATTTTTTTTGAAATTTTTTTTTTGAAAATTTTTTTGAAATTTTTTTTTTGAAAATTTTTTTTTTTGAAATTTTTTTTTTTGAAAATTTTTTTTTTTGAAATTTTTTTTTTTGAAATTTTTTTTCGGATTTTTTTTTTGAAATTTTTTCTGAATTTTTTTAAATTTTTTTTTCTTGAAAATTTTTTTTTCGAATTTTTTTTTTTCAATTTTTTTTTAATTTTTTTTTTTCATTTTTTTTGAAATTTTTTTTAAATTTTTTTTTTGAAAATTTTTTTTTTGAAATTTCTTTAAAATCTTTTTTTAAAAATTTTTTTTTTTGAAATTTTTTTTTTTGAAATTTTTTTTTTCGAAAATTTTTTTGAAATTTTTTTTTCTAATTTTTTTTTTTTGAAAATTTTTTTGAAATTTTTTTTGAATTTTTTTTTTTGAAATTTTTTTTTCGAAATTTTTTTTCGAATTTTTTTTTTCAATTTTTTTTTAAATTTTTTTTTAAATTTTTTTTTGAAATTTTTTTGAAATTTTTTTGAATTTTTTTTTTTCAATTTTTTTTTAAATTTATTTTTTCGAAAATTTTTTTTTTCAATTTTTTTTTAAATTTTTTTTTTTAATTTTTTTTTTTTTAAATTTTTTTTTCGAATTTTTTTTTATTTTTTTTTAAATTTCTTTTTTCATTTTTTTTTTTAAATTTTTTTTAAAATTTTTTTTGAATTTTTTTTGAAATTTTTTTTTTGAAAATTTTTTTGAAATTTTTTTTTGGAAAATTTTTTTTTTGAAATTTTTTTTTTTGAAAATTTTTTTTTTTGAAATTTTTTTTTCGAAATTTTTTTTCGGATTTTTTTTTTGAAATTTTTTCTGAATTTTTTTAAATTTTTTTTAAAATTTTTTTTTAAATTTTTTTTTTAATTTTTTTTTCTTGAAAATTTTTTTTTCGAATTTTTTTTTCAATTTTTCTTTAAATTTTTTTTTTTCATTTTTTTTTGAATTTTTTTTAATATTTTTTTTGAAAATTTTTTTTTTTGAAAATTTTTTTGAAACTTTTTTTTTCGAAATTTTTTTTGAAATTTTTTTTAAATTTTTTTTGAAAAATTTTTTTTTTGAAATTTTTTTTTTTGAAATTTTTTTTTTTGAAATTTTTTTTTTTGAAATTTTTTTTCAATTTTTTTTTAAATTTTTTTTGAAATTTTTTTTTTTGAAAATTTTTTTTTTGAAATTTTTTTTTTCGAAAATTTTTTTGAAATTTTTTTTTTGAAAATTTTTTTTTTTGAAATTTTTTTTTTTGAAATTTTTTTTAAATTTTTTTTTTTAAATTTTTTTTTTTATTTTTTTAAAAATTTTTTTTGAAAATTTTTTTTTGAATTTTTTTAAAATTTTTTTTTAATTTTTTTTTTTTTGAAATTTTTTTTGAAATTTTTTTTTTTGAAATTTATTTTGAATTTTTTTTTTTGAAAATTTTTTTGAAATTTTTTTTTTGAAAATTTTTTTTTTTGAAATTTTTTTTTTTGAAAATTTTTTTTTTTGAAATTTTTTTTTTTGAAATTTTTTTTCTAATTTTTTTTTTCGAAAATTTTTTTGAAATTTTTTCTGAATTTTTTTAAATTTTTTTTTCTTGAAATTTTTTTTTTCGAATTTTTTTTTTCAATTTTTTTTCGAAAATTTTTTTGAAATTTTTTTTTTGAAAATTTTTTTTTTTGAAATTTTTTTTTTGAAATTTTTTTTAAATTTTTTTTTTAATTTTTTTTGAAATTTTTTTTTTTGAAAATTTTTTTTTTGAAATTTTTTTTTTCGAAAATTTTTTTAAAATTTTTTTTTTTAAAATTTTTTTTTTGAAATTTTTTTTTTTGAAATTTTTTTTAAATTTCTTTTTTTTAAATTTTTTTTTTATTTTTTTAAAAATTTTTTTTGAAAATTTTTTTTTGAATTTTTTTAAAATTTTTTTTGAATTTTTTTTTTGAAATTTTTTTTGAAATTTTTTTTTTTGAAATTTATTTTGAAATTTTTTTTTTTGAAAATTTTTTTGAAATTTTTTTTTTCATTTTTTTTCGAATTTTTTTTTTCAATTTTTTTTTTAATTTTTTTTTTCATTTTTTTTTGAAATTTTTTTTGAATTTTTTTTTTGAAAATTTTTTTGAAATTTTTTTTGAATTTTTTTTTGAATTTTTTTTTTAATTTTTTTTGAAATTTTTTTTTTTGAAATTTTTTTTTTCGAAATTTTTTTTGAAATTTTTTTTCGGATTTTTTTTTTTCAATTTTTTTTTTAAATTTTTTTTTTCATTTTTTTTTTCATTTTTTTTTAATTTTTTTTTTGAAAATTTTTTTTTTGAAATTTTTTTTAAATCTTTTTTTGAAAATTTTTTTTTTTGAAATTTTTTTTTTTGAAATTTTTTTTTTCGAAAATTTTTTTCGAAATTTTTTTTTCTAATTTTTTTTTTGAAAATTTTTTTGAAATTTTTTTTGAATTTTTTTTTTGAAATTTTTTTTTCGAAATTTTTTTTCGAATTTTTTTTTTCAATTTTTTTTTAAATTTTTTTTTTAATTTTTTTTTTGAAATTTTTTTGAAATTTTTTTTTTCAATTTTTTTTTTAATTTATTTTTTCGAAAATTTTTTTTTTCAATTTTTTTTTAAATTTTTTTTTTTTATTTTTTTTTTTTTTATTTTTTTTTCGAATGTTTTTTTTATTTTTTTTTAAATTTCTTTTTTCATTTTTTTTTTTGAATTTTTTTTTAAATTTTTTTTTGAAATTTTTTTTGAAATTTTTTTTGAAATTTTTTTTGAAATTTTTTTTTTTGAAAACTTTTTTGAAATTTTTTTTTTCGATTTTTTTTTTCAATTTTTTTAAAATTTTTTTAAATTTTTTTTTGAAAATTTTTTTTTTTGAATTTTTTTTTAATTTTTTTTTTTTATTTTTTTTTCTTGAAAATTTTTTTTTCGAATTTTTTTTTTCATTTTTTTTTTCAATTTTTTTTTTAATTTATTTTTTCGAAATTTTTTTTTTCAATTTTTTTTTAAATTTTTTTTTTATTTTTTTTTGAAAATTTTTTTTTTCGAATTTTTTTTTCAATTTTTTTTAAAATTTTTTTTTCATTTTTTTTTTTTTTTTTAATTTTTTTAAAATTTTTTTTATGAAAATTTTTTTTTCGAAATTTTTTTTAAATCTTTTTTTTGAAATTTTTTTTTTTGAAATTTTTTTTTTTGAAATTTTTTTTTTCGAAAATTTTTTTGAAATTTTTTTTTAAATTTTTTTTTTTGAAAATTTTTTTGAAATTTTTTTTGAATTTTTTTTTTTTAATTTTTTTTTCGAAATTTTTTTTCGAATTTTTTTTTTCAATTTTTTTTTAAATTTTTCTTTTAATTTTTTTTTTGAAATTTTTTTGAAATTTTTTTTTCAATCTTTTTTAAAATTTATTTTTTCGAAATTTTTTTTTTTAATTTTTTTTGAAATTTTTTTTTTGAAAATTTTTTTGAAATTTTTTTTTTGAAAATTTTTTTTTTTGAAATTTTTTTTTTTGAAAATTTTTTTTTTTGAAATTTTTTTTTTTGAAATTTTTTTTCGGATTTTTTTTTTGAAATTTTTTCTGAATTTTTTTAAATTTTTTTTTCTTGAAAATTTTTTTTTCGAATTTTTTTTTTTCAATTTTTTTTTAATTTTTTTTTTTCATTTTTTTTGAAATTTTTTTTAAATTTTTTTTTTGAAAATTTTTTTTTTGAAATTTCTTTAAAATCTTTTTTTAAAAATTTTTTTTTTTGAAATTTTTTTTTTTGAAATTTTTTTTTTCGAAAATTTTTTTGAAATTTTTTTTTCTAATTTTTTTTTTTTGAAAATTTTTTTGAAATTTTTTTTGAATTTTTTTTTTTGAAATTTTTTTTTCGAAATTTTTTTTCGAATTTTTTTTTTCAATTTTTTTTTAAATTTTTTTTTAAATTTTTTTTTGAAATTTTTTTGAAATTTTTTTGAATTTTTTTTTTTCAATTTTTTTTTAAATTTATTTTTTCGAAAATTTTTTTTTTCAATTTTTTTTTAAATTTTTTTTTTTAATTTTTTTTTTTTTAAATTTTTTTTTCGAATTTTTTTTTATTTTTTTTTAAATTTCTTTTTTCATTTTTTTTTTTTAATTTTTTTTAAAATTTTTTTTGAATTTTTTTGAAATTTTTTTTTTGAAAATTTTTTTGAAATTTTTTTTTGGAAAATTTTTTTTTTGAAATTTTTTTTTTTGAAAATTTTTTTTTTTGAAATTTTTTTTTCGAAATTTTTTTTCGGATTTTTTTTTTGAAATTTTTTCTGAATTTTTTTAAATTTTTTTTAAAATTTTTTTTTAAATTTTTTTTTAAATTTTTTTTTCTTGAAAATTTTTTTTTCGAATTTTTTTTTCAATTTTTCTTTAAATTTTTTTTTTTCATTTTTTTTTGAATTTTTTTTAATATTTTTTTTGAAAATTTTTTTTTTTGAAAATTTTTTTGAAACTTTTTTTTTCGAAATTTTTTTTGAAATTTTTTTTAAATTTTTTTTTTTAAATTTTTTTTTTTATTTTTTTAAAAATTTTTTTTGAAAATTTTTTTTTGAATTTTTTTAAAATTTTTTTTTAATTTTTTTTTTTTTGAAATTTTTTTTGAAATTTTTTTTTTTGAAATTTATTTTGAATTTTTTTTTTTGAAAATTTTTTTGAAATTTTTTTTTTGAAAATTTTTTTTTTTGAAATTTTTTTTTTTGAAAATTTTTTTTTTTGAAATTTTTTTTTTTGAAATTTTTTTTCGGATTTTTTTTTTGAAATTTTTTCTGAATTTTTTTAAATTTTTTTTTCTTGAAAATTTTTTTTTCGAATTTTTTTTTTTCAATTTTTTTTTCATTTTTTTTTTTCATTTTTTTTGAAATTTTTTTTAAATTTTTTTTTTGAAAATTTTTTTTTTGAAATTTCTTTAAAATCTTTTTTTAAAAATTTTTTTTTTTGAAATTTTTTTTTTTGAAATTTTTTTTTTCGAAAATTTTTTTGAAATTTTTTTTTCTAATTTTTTTTTTTTGAAAATTTTTTTGAAATTTTTTTTGAATTTTTTTTTTTGAAATTTTTTTTTCGAAATTTTTTTTCGAATTTTTTTTTTCAATTTTTTTTAAAATTTTTTTTTAAATTTTTTTTTGAAATTTTTTTGAAATTTTTTTGAATTTTTTTTTTTCAATTTTTTTTTAAATTTATTTTTTCGAAAATTTTTTTTTTCAATTTTTTTTTAAATTTTTTTTTTTAATTTTGTTTTTTTTAAATTTTTTTTTCGAATTTTTTTTTATTTTTTTTTAAATTTCTTTTTTCATTTTTTTTTTTTAATTTTTTTTAAAATTTTTTTTGAATTTTTTTTGAAATTTTTTTTTTGAAAATTTTTTTGAAATTTTTTTTTGGAAAATTTTTTTATTGAAATTTTTTTTTTTGAAAATTTTTTTTTTTGAAATTTTTTTTTCGAAATTTTTTTTCGGATTTTTTTTTTGAAATTTTTTCTGAATTTTTTTAAATTTTTTTTAAAATTTTTTTTTAAATTTTTTTTTAAATTTTTTTTTCTTGAAAATTTTTTTTTCGAATTTTTTTTTCAATTTTTCTTTAAATTTTTTTTTTCATTTTTTTTTGAATTTTTTTTAATATTTTTTTTGAAAATTTTTTTTTTTGAAAATTTTTTTGAAACTTTTTTTTTCGAAATTTTTTTTGAAATTTTTTTTAAATTTTTTTTGAAAAATTTTTTTTTTGAAATTTTTTTTTTTGAAATTTTTTTTTTTGAAATTTTTTTTTTTGAAATTTTTTTTCAATTTTTTTTTAAATTTTTTTTGAAATTTTTTTTTTTGAAAATTTTTTTTTTGAAATTTTTTTTTTCGAAAATTTTTTTGAAATTTTTTTTTTGAAAATTTTTTTTTTTGAAATTTTTTTTTTTGAAATTTTTTTTAAATTTTTTTTTTTAAATTTTTTTTTTTATTTTTTTAAAAATTTTTTTTGAAAATTTTTTTTTGAATTTTTTTAAAATTTTTTTTTAATTTTTTTTTTTTTGAAATTTTTTTTGAAATTTTTTTTTTTGAAATTTATTTTGAATTTTTTTTTTTGAAAATTTTTTTGAATTTTTTTTTTTCATTTTTTTTCGAATTTTTTTTTTCAATTTTTTTTTAAATTTTTTTTTCATTTTTTTTGAAATTTTTTTTTAAATTTTTTTTTCGAAAATTTTTTTTAAATTTTTTTTGAAAATTTTTTTTTGAATTTTTTTTAAATTTTTTTTGAATTTTTTTTTTTTAAATTTTTTTTGAAATTTTTTTTTTTGAAAATTTTTTTTTTGAAATTTTTTTTTTCGAAAATTTTTTTGAAATTTTTTTTTTGAAAATTTTTTTTTTTGAAATTTTTTTTTTTGAAATTTTTTTTAAATTTTTTTTTTAAATTTTTTTTTTATTTTTTTAAAAATTTTTTTTGAAAATTTTTTTTTGAATTTTTTTAAAATTTTTTTTTTATTTTTTTTTTTTTTGAAATTTTTTTTGAAATTTTTTTTGAAATTTTTTTTTTTGAAATTTATTTTGAATTTTTTTTTTTGAAAATTTTTTTGAAATTTTTTTTTTCATTTTTTTTCGAATTTTTTTTTTCAATTTTTTTTTAAATTTTTTTTTCATTTTTTTTGAAATTTTTTTTTAAATTTTTTTTTTGAAAATTTATTTGAAATTTTTTTTGAAATTTTTTTTTTGAAAATTTTTCTGAAATTTTTTTTGATTTTTTTTTTAATTTTTTTTGAAAATTTTTTTTTTGAAATTTTTTTTGAATTTTTTTTTTTGAAAATTTTTGTGAAATTTTTTTTTCCGAAATTTTTTTTGAATTTTTTTTTTAATTTTTTCTGAAAATTTTTTTTTTGAAATTTTTTTTTTTGAAATTTTTTTTTTCGAAAATTTTTTTGACATTTTTTTTTTCGAAAATTTTTTTGAAATTTTTTTTTAAAATTTTTTTTTTCAATTTTTTTGAATTTTTTTTTTCAATTTTTTTTTTAATTTATTTTTTCGAAATTTTTTTTTTTCAATTTTTTTTTAAATTTTTTTTTTAAATTTTTTTTTGAAAATTTTTTTTTCGAATTTTTTTTTCAATTTTTTTTAAAATTTTTTTTTTCATTTTTTTTTTTTTTTTTCATTTTTTTTAATTTTTTTTTTTGAAATTTTTTTTAAATCTTTTTTTTGAAATTTTTTTTTTTTGAAATTTTTGTTTTTGAAATTTTTTTTTTCGAAAATTTTTTTGAAATTTTTTTTTTAATTTTTTTTTTTGAAAATTTTTTTGAAATTTTTTTTGAATTTTTTTTTTTTGAAATTTTTTTTTCGAAATTTTTTTTCGAATTTTTTTTTTCAATTTTTTTTTAAATTTTTTTTTAATTTTTTTTTTTGAAAATTTTTTGAAATTTTTTTTTTCAATCTTTTTTAAAATTTATTTTTTCGAAAATTTTTTTTAAAATTTTTTTTGAAATTTTTTTTTTTGAAAATTTTTTTGAAATTTTTTTTTGGAAAATTTTTTTTTTGAAATTTTTTTTTTTGAAAATTTTTTTTTTTGAAATTTTTTTTTCGAAATTTTTTTTCGGATTTTTTTTTTGAAATTTTTTCTGAATTTTTTTAAATTTTTTTTAAAATTTTTTTTTAAATTTTTTTTTTCATTTTTTTTCGAAAATATTTTTGAAATTTTTTTGAAATTTTTTTTAAACTTTTTTTTTTGAAAATTTTTTTTTTTTAATTTTTTCTGAATTTTTTTAAATTTTTTTTTCTTGAAAATTTTTTTTTCGAATTTTTTTTTAAATTTTTTTTTTGAATTTTTTTTAAAAATGTTTTTAAAATTTTTTTTGAAATTATTTTTTGAAATTTTTTTTTTTGAAATTTTTTTTTCGAAAATTTTTTTTTCGAATTTTTTTTTCAATTTTTTTTAAATTTTTTTTTTCATTTTTTTTCGAAAATATTTTTGAAATTTTTTTGAAATTTTTTTTAAACTTTTTTTTTTGAAAATTTTTTTTTTTTAATTTTTTCTGAATTTTTTTAAATTTTTTTTTCTTGAAAATTTTTTTTTCGAATTTTTTTTTAAATTTTTTTTTTCATATTTTTTGAATTTTTTTTCGAATTTTTTTTTAAATTTTTTTTAAAATTTTTTTTGAAAATTTTTTTTTGAAAATTTTTTTTTTTGAAATTTTTTTTTTTGAAATTTTTTTTCGGATTTTTTTTTTGAAATTTTTTCTGAATTTTTTAAAATTTTTTTTTAAATTTTTTTTTCTTGAAAATTTTTTTTCGAATTTTTTTTTTCAATTTTTTTTTAATTTTTTTTTTCATTTTTTTTGAAATTTTTTTTAAATTTTTTTTTTGAAAATTTTTTTTTTGAAATTTTTTTTAAATCTTTTTTTTGAAAATTTTTTTTTTTGAAATTTTTTTTTTCGAAAATTTTTTTGAAATTTTTTTTGAAATTTTTTTTTTTTTAAATTTTTTTGAAACTTTTTTTTTCGAAATTTTTTTTGAAATTTTTTTAAAATTTTTTTTGAAAATTTTTTTTTTTGAAATTTTTTTTTTTGAAATTTTTTTTTTTGAAAATTTTTTTTTGAAATTTTTTTTCAATTTTTTTAAAAAATTTTTTTGAAATTTTTTTTTTTGAAAATTTTTTTTTTGAAATTTTTTTTTTGAAAATTTTTTTTTTTGAAATTTTTTTTTTTGAAATTTTTTTTTTAATTTTTTTTTTTTAATTTTTTTTTTATTTTTTTAAAAATTTTTTTTGAAAATTTTTTTTTGAATTTTTTTTAAATTTTTTTTGAATTTTTTTTTTTTTGAAATTTTTTTTTGAAATTTATTTTGAAATTTTTTTTTTTGAAAATTTTTTTGAAATTTTTTTTTTCATTTTTTTTCGAATTTTTTTTTTCAATTTTTTTTTAAATTTTTTTTTTCATTTTTTTTGAAATTTTTTTTTAAATTTTTTTTTAAATTTTTTTTTCGAAAATTTTTTTGAAATTTTTTTTGAAATTTTTTTTTTGAAATTTTTTTTTTTTGAAATTTTTTTTTTCGAAATTTTTTTTGAAATTTTTTTTCGGATTTTTTTTTGAAATTTTTTCTGAATTTTTTAAAATTTTTTTTCCTTGAAAATTTTTTTTTCTTGAAAATTTTTTTTTCGAAATTTTTTTTTCAATTTTTTTTTTAATTTTTTTTGAAATTTTTTTTAAACTTTTTTTTTTGAAAATTTTTTTTTTGAAATTTTTTTTTTTGAATTTTTTTTCGGATTTTTTTTTTGAAATTTTTTCTGAATTTTTTTAAATTTTTTTTTAAATTTTTTTTTCTTGAAAATTTTTTTTTCGAATTTTTTTTTTCAATTTTTTTTTAAATTTTTTTTTTTCATTTTTTTTGAAATTTTTTTTAAATTTTTTTTTTGAAAATTTTTTTTTTGAAAATTTTTTTTTTGAAATTTTTTTAAAATCTTTTTTTGAAAATTTTTTTTTTGAAATTTTTTTCTTTTGAAATTTTTTTTTTTGAAAACTTTTTTGAAATTTTTTTTTTCGATTTTTTTTTCAATTTTTTTTTAATTTTTTTTTTCATTTTTTTTACAATTTTTTTTAAATTTTTGAAAATTTTTTTTTTGAAATATTTTTTAAATTTTTTTTTTTGAAAATTTATTTGAAATTTTTTTTGAAATTTTTTTTTTGAAAATTTTTCTGAAATTTTTTTTGATTTTTTTTTTAATTTTTTTTGAAAATTTTTTTTTTGAAATTTTTTTTGAATTTTTTTTTTTGAAAATTTTTGTGAAATTTTTTTTTCCGAAATTTTTTTTGAATTTTTTTTTTAATTTTTTCTGAAAATTTTTTTTTTGAAATTTTTTTTTTTGAAATTTTTTTTTTCGAAAATTTTTTTGACATTTTTTTTTTCGAAAATTTTTTTGAAATTTTTTTTTAAAATTTTTTTTTTCAATTTTTTTGAATTTTTTTTTTCAATTTTTTTTTTAATTTATTTTTTCGAAATTTTTTTTTTTCAATTTTTTTTTAAATTTTTTTTTTAAATTTTTTTTTGAAAATTTTTTTTTCGAATTTTTTTTTCAATTTTTTTTTAAATTTTTTTTTTCATTTTTTTTTTTTTTTTTCATTTTTTTTAATTTTTTTTTTTGAAATTTTTTTTAAATCTTTTTTTTGAAATTTTTTTTTTTTGAAATTTTTGTTTTTGAAATTTTTTTTTTCGAAAATTTTTTTGAAATTTTTTTTTTAATTTTTTTTTTTGAAAATTTTTTTGAAATTTTTTTTGAATTTTTTTTTTTTGAAATTTTTTTTTCGAAATTTTTTTTCGAATTTTTTTTTCAATTTTTTTTTAAATTTTTTTTTAATTTTTTTTTTTGAAAATTTTTTGAAATTTTTTTTTTCAATCTTTTTTAAAATTTATTTTTTCGAAAATTTTTTTTAAAATTTTTTTTGAAATTTTTTTTTTTGAAAATTTTTTTGAAATTTTTTTTTGGAAAATTTTTTTTTTGAAATTTTTTTTTTTGAAAATTTTTTTTTTTGAAATTTTTTTTTCGAAATTTTTTTTCGGATTTTTTTTTTGAAATTTTTTCTGAATTTTTTTAAATTTTTTTTAAAATTTTTTTTTAAATTTTTTTTTTCATTTTTTTTCGAAAATATTTTTGAAATTTTTTTGAAATTTTTTTTAAACTTTTTTTTTTGAAAATTTTTTTTTTTTAATTTTTTCTGAATTTTTTTAAATTTTTTTTTCTTGAAAATTTTTTTTTCGAATTTTTTTTTAAATTTTTTTTTTGAATTTTTTTTAAAAATGTTTTTAAAATTTTTTTTGAAATTATTTTTTGAAATTTTTTTTTTTGAAATTTTTTTTTCGAAAATTTTTTTTTCGAATTTTTTTTTCAATTTTTTTTAAATTTTTTTTTTCATTTTTTTTCGAAAATATTTTTGAAATTTTTTTGAAATTTTTTTTAAACTTTTTTTTTTGAAAATTTTTTTTTTTTAATTTTTTCTGAATTTTTTTAAATTTTTTTTTCTTGAAAATTTTTTTTTCGAATTTTTTTTTAAATTTTTTTTTTCATATTTTTTGAATTTTTTTTCGAATTTTTTTTTAAATTTTTTTTAAAATTTTTTTTGAAAATTTTTTTTTGAAAATTTTTTTTTTTGAAATTTTTTTTTTTGAAATTTTTTTTCGGATTTTTTTTTTGAAATTTTTTCTGAATTTTTTAAAATTTTTTTTTAAATTTTTTTTTCTTGAAAATTTTTTTTCGAATTTTTTTTTTCAATTTTTTTTTAATTTTTTTTTTCATTTTTTTTGAAATTTTTTTTAAATTTTTTTTTTGAAAATTTTTTTTTTGAAATTTTTTTTAAATCTTTTTTTTGAAAATTTTTTTTTTTGAAATTTTTTTTTTCGAAAATTTTTTTGAAATTTTTTTTGAAATTTTTTTTTTTTTAAATTTTTTTGAAACTTTTTTTTTCGAAATTTTTTTTGAAATTTTTTTAAAATTTTTTTTGAAAATTTTTTTTTTTGAAATTTTTTTTTTTGAAATTTTTTTTTTTGAAAATTTTTTTTTGAAATTTTTTTTCAATTTTTTTAAAAAATTTTTTTGAAATTTTTTTTTTTGAAAATTTTTTTTTTGAAATTTTTTTTTTGAAAATTTTTTTTTTTGAAATTTTTTTTTTTGAAATTTTTTTTTTAATTTTTTTTTTTTAATTTTTTTTTTATTTTTTTAAAAATTTTTTTTGAAAATTTTTTTTTGAATTTTTTTTAAATTTTTTTTGAATTTTTTTTTTTTTGAAATTTTTTTTTGAAATTTATTTTGAAATTTTTTTTTTTGAAAATTTTTTTGAAATTTTTTTTTTCATTTTTTTTCGAATTTTTTTTTTCAATTTTTTTTTAAATTTTTTTTTTCATTTTTTTTGAAATTTTTTTTTAAATTTTTTTTTAAATTTTTTTTTCGAAAATTTTTTTGAAATTTTTTTTGAAATTTTTTTTTTGAAATTTTTTTTTTTTGAAATTTTTTTTTTCGAAATTTTTTTTGAAATTTTTTTTCGGATTTTTTTTTGAAATTTTTTCTGAATTTTTTAAAATTTTTTTTCCTTGAAAATTTTTTTTTCTTGAAAATTTTTTTTTCGAAATTTTTTTTTCAATTTTTTTTTTAATTTTTTTTGAAATTTTTTTTAAACTTTTTTTTTTGAAAATTTTTTTTTTGAAATTTTTTTTTTTGAATTTTTTTTCGGATTTTTTTTTTGAAATTTTTTCTGAATTTTTTTAAATTTTTTTTTAAATTTTTTTTTCTTGAAAATTTTTTTTTCGAATTTTTTTTTTCAATTTTTTTTTAAATTTTTTTTTTTCATTTTTTTTGAAATTTTTTTTAAATTTTTTTTTTGAAAATTTTTTTTTTGAAAATTTTTTTTTTGAAATTTTTTTAAAATCTTTTTTTGAAAATTTTTTTTTTGAAATTTTTTTCTTTTGAAATTTTTTTTTTTGAAAACTTTTTTGAAATTTTTTTTTTCGATTTTTTTTTCAATTTTTTTTTAATTTTTTTTTTCATTTTTTTTACAATTTTTTTTAAATTTTTGAAAATTTTTTTTTTGAAATATTTTTTAAATTTTTTTTTTTGAAAATTTTTTTTTTGAAAATTTTTTTTTCGAAAATTTTTTTGAAATTTTTTTTCGAATTTTTTTTAAAAATGTTTTTAAAATTTTTTTTGAAATTTTTTTTTGAAATTTTTTTTTTGAAATTTTTTTTTCGAAAATTTTTTTTTCGAATTTTTTTTTCAATTTTTTTTTAAATTTTTTTTTTCATTTTTTTTCGAAAATATTTTTGAAATTTTTTTGAAATTTTTTTTAAACTTTTTTTTTTGAAAATTTTTTTTTTTAATTTTTTCTGAATTTTTTTAAATTTTTTTTTCTTGAAAATTTTTTTTTCGAATTTTTTTTTAAATTTTTTTTTTCATATTTTTTGAATTTTTTTTTAAATTTTTTTTTTGAAATTTTTTTTTTTGAAATTTTTTTTAATTCTTTTTTTTGAAATTTTTTTTTTGAAATTTTTTTTTTCGACAATTTTTTTGAATTTTTTTTTTTTATTTTTTTTTGAAATTTTTTTTAAATTTTTTTTTGAACATTTTTTTTTTCAATTTTTTTTAAAATTTTTTTTTCATTTTTTTTTCGAAAATTTTTTTGAAATTTTTTTTGAATTTTTTTTTTTGAAAATTTTTTTGAAATTTTTTTTTTCGAAATTTTTTTTGAATTTTTTTTAAAATTTTTTCTGAAAATTTTTTTTTTGAAATTTTTTTTTTGAAATTTTTTTTTTCGAAATTTTTTTTTCAATTTTTTTTTAAATTTTTTTTTTTCATTTTTTTTTGCAATTTTTTTTTAATTTTTGAAAATTTTTTTTTTTAAATTTTTTTTTAATCTTTTTTTTGAAAATTTTTTTTTTTAAATTTTTTTTTTCGAAAATTTTTTTGAAATTTTTTTAAAAATTTTTTTTAAAATTTTTTTTTAAATTTTTTTTTGAAAATTTTTTTTTTTTGAAATTTTTTTTTCGAAAATTTTTTTTGCGAATTTTTTTTTCAATTTTTTTTTAATTTTTTTTTTCATTTTTTTTTCGAAAATTTTTTTGAAATTTTTTTCAAACTTTTTTTTTTGAAAATTTTTTTTTTGAATTTTTTTTTTTTAATTTTTTTTCGGATTTTTTTTTTGAAATTTTTTCTGAATTTTTTTTAATTTTTTTTAAATTTTTTTTTCTTGAAAATTTTTTTTCGAATTTTTTTTTTCAATTTTTTTTTAAATTTTTTTTTTCATTTTTTTTGAAATTTTTTTTAAATTTTTTTTTTTGAAAATTTTTTTTTTTGAAATTTTTTTTAAATCTTTTTTTTGAAAATTTTTTTTTTTGAAATTTTTTTTTTGAAATTTTTTTTTTCGAAAATTTTTTTGAAATTTTTTTTTTTTAATTTTTTTTTTGAAATTTTTTTGAAATTTTTTTTGAAATTTTTTTTTTGAAAATTTTTTGAAATTTTTTTTGAAATTTTTTTTAAAAATTTTTTTTGAATTTTTTTTGAATTTTTTTTTTTTAATTTTTTTTTCTTGGAAATTTTTTTTTCGAATTTTTTTTTTCAATTTTTTTTTAAATTTTTTTTTAAATTTTTTTTTTGAAATTTTTTTGAAATTTTTTTTCGAATTTTTTTTTTAATTTTTTTTAAAATTTTTTTTGAAAATTTTTTTTTTGAAATTTTTTTTTGAAAATTTTTTTTTTTTGAAATTTTTTTTTCGAAAATTTTTTTTTCGAAATTTTTTTTCGAATTTTTTTTTAAATTTTTTTAAAAATATTTTTTGAAAATTTTTTTTTGAAAATTTTTTTTTTTGAAATTTTTTTTTTTGAAATTTTTTTTCGGATTTTTTTTTTGAAATTTTTTCTGAATTTTTTAAAATTTTTTTTTAAATTTTTTTTTCTTGAAAATTTTTTTTCGAATTTTTTTTTTCAATTTTTTTTGAAATTTTTTTTGAATTTTATTTTTGAAAATTTTTTTTTTGAAATTTTTTTTAAATCTTTTTTTTGAAAATTTTTTTTTTTGAAATTTTTTTTTTCGAAAATTTTTTTGAAATTTTTTTTGAAATTTTTTTTTTTGAAAATTTTTTGAAACTTTTTTTTTCGAAATTTTTTTTGAAATTTTTTTAAAATTTTCTTTGAAAATTTTTTTTTTTGAAATTTTTTTTTTTGAAATTTTTTTTTTTGAAATTTTTTTTTTGAAATTTTTTTTCAATTTTTTTAAAAATTTTTTTTTGAAATTTTTTTTTTTGAAAATTTTTTTTTTGAAATTTTTTTTTTGAAAATTTTTTTTTTTGAAATTTTTTTTTTTGAAATTTTTTTAAAATTTTTTTTTTTTAATTTTTTTTTTATTTTTTTAAAAATTTTTTTTGAAAATTTTTTTTTGAATTTTTTTTAAATTTTTTTGAATTTTTTTTTTTTTTGAAATTTTTTTTGAAATTTTTTTTTTTGAAATTTATTTTGAAATTTTTTTTTTTGAAAATTTTTTTGAAATTTTTTTTTTCATTTTTTTTCGAATTTTTTTTTTCAATTTTTTTTTAAATTTTTTTTTTCATTTTTTTTTGAAATTTTTTTTAAAATTTTTTTTAAAATTTTTTTTTCGAAAATTTTTTTAAATTTTTTTTGAAATTTTTTTTTTGAAATTTTTTTTTTTGAAATTTTTTTTTTCGAAATTTTTTTTGAAATTTTTTTTCGGATTTTTTTTTGAAATTTTTTCTGAATTTTTTAAAATTTTTTTTTCTTGAAAATTTTTTTTTCTTGAAAATTTTTTTTTCGAAATTTTTTTTTCAATTTTTTTTTTAATTTTTTTTGAAATTTTTTTTAAACTTTTTTTTTTGAAAATTTTTTTTTTGAAATTTTTTTTTTTGAATTTTTTTTTCGGATTTTTTTTTTGAAATTTTTTCTGAATTTTTTTAAATTTTTTTTTAAATTTTTTTTTCTTGAAAATTTTTTTTTCGAATTTTTTTTTTCAATTTTTTTTTAAATTTTTTTTTTTCATTTTTTTTGAAATTTTTTTTAAATTTTTTTTTTGAAAATTTTTTTTTTGAAATTTTTTTAAAATCTTTTTTTGAAAATTTTTTTTTTGAAATTTTTTTCTTTTGAAATTTTTTTTTTCGAAAATTTTTTTGAAATTTTTTTTTCTAATTTTTTTTTTCGAAAATTTTTTTGAAATTTTTTCTGAATTTTTTTAAATTTTTTTTTAAATTTTTTTTTCTTGAAAATTTTTTTTTCGAATTTTTTTTTTTGAATTTTTTTTTTCAATTTTTTTTTAAATTTTTTTTGAAATTTTTTTTTTTGAAAATTTTTTTTTTGAAATTTTTTTTTTCGAAAATTTTTTTGAAATTTTTTTTTTGAAAATTTTTTTTTTTTTTAAATTTTTTTTTTGAATTTTTTTAAAATTTTTTTTGAATTTTTTTTTTTTTGAAATTTTTTTTGAAAATTTTTTTGAAATTTTTTTTTTCATTTTTTTTCGAATTTTTTTTTTCAATTTTTTTTTAAATTTTTTTTTCATTTTTTTTTGAAATTTTTTTTTAAATTTTTTTTTTAAGTTTTTTTTCGAAAATTTTTTTGAAATTTTTTTGAAATTTTTTTTTTGAAAATTTTTTTGAAATTTTTTTTGAATTTTTTTTTTAATTTTTTTTGAAAATTTTTTTTTTGAAATTTTTTTTTTGAAATTTTTTTTTTCGAAATTTTTTTTGAAATTTTTTTTCGGATTTTTTTTTGAAATTTTTTCTGAATTTTTTAAAATTTTTTTTAAAATTTTTTTTTCTTGAAAATTTTTTTTTCGAAATTTTTTTTTCAATTTTTTTTTAATTTTTTTTTTCATTTTTTTGAAATTTTTTTAAAACTTTTTTTTTGAAAATTTTTTTTTTTGAAATTATTTTTTTTAAATTTTTTTTCGGATTTTTTTTGAAATTTTTTCTGAATTTTTTTAAATTTTATTTTAAATTTTTTATTCTTGAAAATTTTTTTTTCGAATTTTTTTTTCAATTTTTTTTTAAATTTTTTTTTTCATTTTTTTTGAAATTTTTTTTAAATTTTTTTTTTGAAAATTTTTTTTTGAAATTTTTTTTAAATCTTTTTTTGAAAATTTTTTTTTTGGAATTTTTTTTTTTGAAATTTTTTTTTTCGAAAATTTTTTTGAAATTTTTTTTTCTAATTTTTTTTTTTGAAAATTTTTTTGAAATTTTTTTTGAATTTTTTTTTTTTTGAAATTTTTTTTTCGAAATTTTTTTTCGAATTTTTTTTTTCAATTTTTTTTTTAATTTTTTTTTTAATTTTTTTTTTGAAATTTTTTTGAAATTTTTTTTCAATTTTTTTAAAAATTTATTTTTTCGAAAATTTTTTTTTTCAATTTTTTTTTAAATTTTTTTTTAATTTTTTTTTTTAATTTTTTTTTTCGAATTTTTTTTAAATTTCTTTTTTCATTTTTTTTTTTGAAATTTTTTTTAAAATTTTTTTTGAAATTTTTTTTGAAATTTTTTTTGAAATTTTTTTTTTGAAAATTTTTTTGAAATTTTTTTTTTCGATTTTTTTTTTCAATTTTTTTTTAAATTTTTTTTTCATTTTTTTTACAATTTTTTTTAAATTTTTGAAAAATTTTTATTTGAAATTTTTTTTTAATTTTTTTTTTTGAAAATTTTTTTTTTGAAATTTTTTTTTTCGAAAATTTTTTTGAAATTTTTTTTCGAATTTTTTTTAAAAATTTTTTTAAAATTTTTTTTGAAATTTTTTTTTGAAATTTTTTTTTTTTGAAATTTTTTTTTCGAAAATTATTTTTTCGAATTTTTTTTTCAATTTTTTTTTAAATTTTTTTTTTCATTTTTTTTCGAAAATTTTTTTGAAATTTTTTTTCGAATTTTTTTTAAAAATATTTTTAAAATTTTTTTTAAAATTTTTTTTTGAAATTTTTTTTTTTGAAAATTTTTTTTTTGAAATTTTTTCTGAATTTTTTAAAATTTTTTTTTCTTGAAAATTTTTTTTTCGAATTTTTTTTTTCAATTTTTTTTTTAATTGTTTTTTCATTTTTTTTGAATTTTTTTTTAAATTTTTTTTTTGAAAATTTTTTTTTTGAAATTTTTTTTAATTCTTTTTTTTGAAAATTTTTTTTTTTGAAATTTTTTTTTCGACAATTTTTTTGAAATTTTTTTTTTAATTTTTTTTTTTGAATTTTTTTTAAAATTTTTTTTTGAACATTTTTTTTTTCAATTTTTTTTTAAATTTTTTTTTTCATTTTTTTTCGAAAATTTTTTCGAAATTTTTTTTGAATTTTTTTTTTCGAAAATTTTTTTATTTTTTTTTTTTTAATTTTTTTTTTGAAAATTTTTTTTGAATTTTTTTT
This sequence comes from Chrysolina oricalcia, assembly GCA_944452925.2. Taxonomy (NCBI): domain Eukaryota; kingdom Metazoa; phylum Arthropoda; class Insecta; order Coleoptera; family Chrysomelidae; genus Chrysolina; species Chrysolina oricalcia. The sequence continues at coordinate 30,613,617 of OX101823.2, read as the reverse complement.
TTTGAAATTTTTTTTTCGAAATTTTTTTTCGAATTTTTTTTTCAATTTTTTTTTAAATTTTTTTTTTATTTTTTTTTTGAAATTTTTTTGAATTTTTTTTTTCAATTTTTTTTTTAATTTATTTTTTCGAAATTTTTTTTTTCAATTTTTTTTTAAATTTTTTTTTTATTTTTTTTTGAAAATTTTTTTTTCCGAATTTTTTTTTCAATTTTTTTTTAAATTTTTTTTTCATTTTTTTTTTTTTTAAAATTTTTTTTAAATTTTTTTTTTGAAAATTTTTTTTTTGAAATTTTTTTAAAATCTTTTTTTTGAAATTTTTTTTTTTGAAATTTTTTTTTTTTGAAATTTTTTTTTTCGAAAATTTTTTTGAAATTTTTTTTTTAATTTTTTTTTTTGAAAATTTTTTTGAAATTTTTTTTGAATTTTTTTTTTTTAATTTTTTTTTCGAAATTTTTTTTCGAATTTTTTTTTTCAATTTTTTTTTAAATTTTTCTTTTAATTTTTTTTTTGAAATTTTTTTTTCAATCTTTTTTAAAATTTATTTTTTCGAAATTTTTTTTTTAATTTTTTTTGAAATTTTTTTTTTTGAAAATTTTTTTGAAATTTTTTTTTTTTTAATTTTTTTTTTTTAATTTTTTTTTTTGAAAATTTTTTTTTTTGAAATTTTTTTTTTTGAAATTTTTTTTCGGATTTTTTTTTTGAAATTTTTTCTGAATTTTTTTAAATTTTTTTTTCTTGAAAATTTTTTTTTCGAATTTTTTTTTTCAATTTTTTTTTAAATTTTTTTTTTTCATTTTTTTTTGAAATTTTTTTTTAATTTTTTTTTTGAAAATTTTTTTTTTGAAATTTTTTTTAAATCTTTTTTTTGAAAATTTTTTTTTGAAATTTTTTTTTTCGAAAATTTTTTTGAAATTTTTTTTGAAATTTTTTTTTTTGAAAATTTTTTTGAAACTTTTTTTTTCGAAATTTTTTTTGAAATTTTTTTAAAATTTTTTTTGAAAATTTTTTTTTTGAAATTTTTTTTTTGAAATTTTTTTTTTTGAAATTTTTTTTTTTGAAATTTTTTTTCAATTTTTTTTAAAATTTTTTTTGAAATTTTTTTTTTGAAAATTTTTTTTTTGAAATTTTTTTTTTCGAAAATTTTTTTGAAATTTTTTTTTTGAAAATTTTTTTTTTTTAAATTTTTTTTTTTGAAATTTTTTTTAAATTTTTTTTTTTAAATTTTTTTTTTTATTTTTTTAAAAAATTTTTTTGAAAATTTTTTTTTGAATTTTTTTTAAATTTTTTTTGAATTTTTTTTTTTTTTAAATTTTTTTTGAAATTTTTTTTGAAATTTTTTTTTTGAAATTTATTTTGAAATTTTTTTTTTGAAAATTTTTTTGAAATTTTTTTTTTCATTTTTTTTCGAATTTTTTTTTCAATTTTTTTTTAAATTTTTTTTTTCATTTTTTTTGAAATTTTTTTTAAAATTTTTTTTTAAATTTTTTTTTCGAAAATTTTTTTGAAATTTTTTTTGAAATTTTTTTTTTTGAAAATTTTTTTTTTCATTTTTTTTGAAATTTTTTTTGATTTTTTTTTTAATTTTTTTTGAAAATTTTTTTTTTGAAATTTTTTTTTTTGAAATTTTTTTTTTCGAAATTTTTTTTGAAATTTTTTTTCGGATTTTTTTTTGAAATTTTTTCTGAATTTTTTAAAATTTTTTTTAAAATTTTTTTTTCTTGAAAATTTTTTTTTCTTGAAAATTTTTTTTTCTTGAAAATTTTTTTTTAGAATTTTTTTTTTCAATTTTTTTTTTCATTTTTTTTGAAATTTTTTTTAAACTTTTTTTTTTGAAAATTTTTTTTTTTGACATTTTTTTTTTTGAAATTTTTTTTCGGATTTTTTTTTTGAAATTTTTTCTGAATTTTTTTTTTAATTTTTTTTTCTTGAAAATTTTTTTTTCGAATTTTTTTTTTCAATTTTTTTTTAAATTTTTTTTGAAATTTTTTTTGAAATTTTTTTTAAATTTTTTTTTTGAAAATTTTTTTTTTGAAATTTTTTTTTTAATCTTTTTTTGAAATTTTTTTTTTTTTGAAATTTTTTTTTTGAAATTTTTTTTTTCGAAAATTTTTTTGAAATTTTTTCTGAATTTTTTTAAATTTTTTTTTTTATTTTTTTTTCTTGAAATTTTTTTTTTCGAATTTTTTTTTTCGAAAATTTTTTTGAAATTTTTTTTTTGAAAATTTTTTTTTTTGAAATTTTTTTTTTGAAATTTTTTTTAAATTTTTTTTTAAATTTTTTTTGAAATTTTTTTTTTGAAAATTTTTTTTTTGAATTTTTTTTTTCGAAAATTTTTTTGAAATTTTTTTTTTGAAAATTTTTTTTTTGAAATTTTTTTTTTTGAAATTTTTTTTTTTGAAATTTTTTTTAAATTTTTTTTTTATTTTTTTAAAAAATTTTTTTGAAAATTTTTTTTTGAATTTTTTTAAAATTTTTTTTGAATTTTTTTTTTTTGAAATTTTTTTTGAAATTTTTTTTTTTGAAATTTATTTTGAAATTTTTTTTTTGAAAATTTTTTTGAAATTTTTTTTTTTCATTTTTTTTCGAATTTTTTTTTTCAATTTTTTTTTAAATTTTTTTTTTCATTTTTTTTTGAAATTTTTTTTGAAATTTTTTTTTTGAAAATTTTTTTGAAAATTTTTTTGAAATTTTTTTTGAATTTTTTTTTTAATTTTTTTTGAAAATTTTTTTTTTGAAATTTTTTTTTTTGAATTTTTTTTTTTCGAAATTTTTTTTGAAATTTTTTTTCGGATTTTTTTTTTGAAATTTTTTCTGAATTTTTTAAATTTTTTTTTCTTGAAAATTTTTTTTTCGAAATTTTTTTTTTCAATTTTTTTTTAAATTTTTTTTTTCATTTTTTTTGAAATTTTCTTCAAATTTTTTTTTTGAAAATTTTTTTTTTGAAATTTTTTCTAAATCTTTCTTTGAAAATTTTTTTTTTTGAAATTTTTTTTTTTGAAATTTTTTTTTTCGAAAATTTTTTTGAAATTTTTTTTTCTAATTTTTTTTTTTGAAAATTTTTTTGAAATTTTTTTTGAATTTTTTTTTTTGAAATTTTTTTTTCGAATTTTTTTTTCGAATTTTTTTTTTTCAATTTTTTTTTTGAAAATTTTTTTTTTGGAATTTTTTTTTTTGAAATTTTTTTTTTCGAAAATTTTTTTGAAATTTTTTTTTCTAATTTTTTTTTTTGAAAATTTTTTTGAAATTTTTTTTGAATTTTTTTTTTTTTGAAATTTTTTTTTCGAAATTTTTTTTCGAATTTTTTTTTTCAATTTTTTTTTTAATTTTTTTTTTAATTTTTTTTTTTAAATTTTTTTGAAATTTTTTTTCAATTTTTTTAAAAATTTATTTTTTCGAAAATTTTTTTTTTCAATTTTTTTTTTAATTTTTTTTTAATTTTTTTTTTTTAATTTTTTTTTTCGAATTTTTTTTAAATTTCTTTTTTCATTTTTTTTTTTGAAATTTTTTTTAAAATTTTTTTTGAAATTTTTTTTGAAATTTTTTTTTTTGAAAATTTTTTTGAAATTTTTTTTTTCGATTTTTTTTTTCAATATTTTTTTAAATTTTTTTTTCATTTTTTTTACAATTTTTTTTAAATTTTTGAAAAATTTTTATTTGAAATTTTTTTTTAATTTTTTTTTTTGAAAATTTTTTTTTTGAAATTTTTTTTTTCGAAATTTTTTTTGAAATTTTTTTTCGAATTTTTTTTAAAAATTTTTTTAAAATTTTTTTTGAAATTTTTTTTGAAATTTTTTTTTTTTGAAATTTATTTTTCGAAAATTTTTTTTTCGAATTTTTTTTTCAATTTTTTTCATTTTTTTTCGAAAATTTTTTTGAAATTTTTTTTCGAATTTTTTTTAAAAATATTTTTAAAATTTTTTTTAAAATTTTTTTTTGAAATTTTTTTTTTTGAAAATTTTTTTTTTGAAATTTTTTCTGAATTTTTTAAAATTTTTTTTTCTGAAAATTTTTTTTTCGAATTTTTTTTTTCAATTTTTTTTTTAATTGTTTTTTCATTTTTTTTGAATTTTTTTTTAAATTTTTTTTTTGAAAATTTTTTTTTTGAAATTTTTTTTAATTCTTTTTTTTGAAAATTTTTTTTTTTGAA
>OX101823.2:30586970-30599470 GCA_944452925.2 Chrysolina oricalcia | reverse complement strand
TTTGAAATTTTTTTTTTGAAAATTTTTTTGAAATTTTTTTTTCATTTTTTTTCGAATTTTTTTTTCAATTTTTTTTTAAATTTTTTTTTTCATTTTTTTTGAAATTTTTTTTAAAATTTTTTTTTAAATTTTTTTTTCGAAAATTTTTTTGAAATTCTTTTTGAAATTTTTTTTTTTGAAAATTTTTCTGAAATTTTTTTTGATTTTTTTTTTAATTTTTTTTGAAAATTTTTTTTTTGAAATTTTTTTTTTTGAAATTTTTTTTTTCGAAATTTTTTTTGAAATTTTTTTTCGGATTTTTTTTTGAAATTTTTTCTGAATTTTTTAAAATTTTTTTTAAAATTTTTTTTTCTTGAAAATTTTTTTTTCTTGAAAATTTTTTTTTCTTGAAAATTTTTTTTTAGAATTTTTTTTTTCAATTTTTTTTTTCATTTTTTTTGAAATTTTTTTTAAACTTTTTTTTTTGAAAATTTTTTTTTTTGACATTTTTTTTTTTGAAATTTTTTTTCGGATTTTTTTTTTGAAATTTTTTCTGAATTTTTTTTTTAATTTTTTTTTCTTGAAAATTTTTTTTTCGAATTTTTTTTTTCAATTTTTTTTTAAATTTTTTTTGAAATTTTTTTTGAAATTTTTTTTAAATTTTTTTTTTGAAAATTTTTTTTTTGAAATTTTTTTTTTAATCTTTTTTTGAAATTTTTTTTTTTTTGAAATTTTTTTTTTGAAATTTTTTTTTTCGAAAATTTTTTTGAAATTTTTTCTGAATTTTTTTAAATTTTTTTTTTAATTTTTTTTTCTTGAAATTTTTTTTTTCGAATTTTTTTTTTCGAAAATTTTTTTTGAAATTTTTTTTTTGAAAATTTTTTTTTTTGAAATTTTTTTTTTTGAAATTTTTTTTAAATTTTTTTTTAAATTTTTTTTGAAATTTTTTTTTTGAAAATTTTTTTTTTGAATTTTTTTAAAATTTTTTTTGAATTTTTTTTTTTTGAAATTTTTTTTGAAATTTTTTTTTTTGAAATTTATTTTGAAATTTTTTTTTTTGAAAATTTTTTTGAAATTTTTTTTTTTCATTTTTTTTCGAATTTTTTTTTTCAATTTTTTTTTAAATTTTTTTTTTCATTTTTTTTTGAAATTTTTTTTGAAATTTTTTTTTTGAAAATTTTTTTGAAAATTTTTTTGAAATTTTTTTTGAATTTTTTTTTTAATTTTTTTTGAAAATTTTTTTTTTGAAATTTTTTTTTTTGAATTTTTTTTTTTCGAAATTTTTTTTGAAATTTTTTTTCGGATTTTTTTTTTGAAATTTTTTCTGAATTTTTTAAATTTTTTTTTCTTGAAAATTTTTTTTTCGAAATTTTTTTTTCAATTTTTTTTTTAATTTTTTTTTTCATTTTTTTTGAAATTTTCTTCAAATTTTTTTTTTGAAAATTTTTTTTTTGAAATTTTTTCTAAATCTTTCTTTGAAAATTTTTTTTTTTGAAATTTTTTTTTTTGAAATTTTTTTTTTCGAAAATTTTTTTGAAATTTTTTTTTCTAATTTTTTTTTTTGAAAATTTTTTTGAAATTTTTTTTGAATTTTTTTTTTTGAAATTTTTTTTTCGAATTTTTTTTTCGAATTTTTTTTTTTCAATTTTTTTTTTGAAAATTTTTTTTTTGGAATTTTTTTTTTTGAAATTTTTTTTTTCGAAAATTTTTTTGAAATTTTTTTTTCTAATTTTTTTTTTTGAAAATTTTTTTGAAATTTTTTTTGAATTTTTTTTTTTTTGAAATTTTTTTTTCGAAATTTTTTTTCGAATTTTTTTTTTCAATTTTTTTTTAAATTTTTTTTTTAATTTTTTTTTTGAAATTTTTTTGAAATTTTTTTAAAAATTTATTTTTTCGAAAATTTTTTTTTTCAATTTTTTTTTAAATTTTTTTTTAATTTTTTTTTTTTAATTTTTTTTTTCGAATTTTTTTTAAATTTCTTTTTTCATTTTTTTTTTTGAAATTTTTTTTAAAATTTTTTTTGAAATTTTTTTTGAAATTTTTTTTGAAATTTTTTTTTTTGAAAATTTTTTTGAAATTTTTTTTTTCGATTTTTTTTTTCAATTTTTTTTTAAATTTTTTTTTCATTTTTTTTACAATTTTTTTTAAATTTTTGAAAAATTTTTATTTGAAATTTTTTTTTAATTTTTTTTTTTGAAAATTTTTTTTTTGAAATTTTTTTTTTCGAAATTTTTTTTGAAATTTTTTTTCGAATTTTTTTTAAAAATTTTTTTAAAATTTTTTTTGAAATTTTTTTTTGAAATTTTTTTTTTTTGAAATTTTTTTTTCGAAAATTTTTTTTTCGAATTTTTTTTTCAATTTTTTTTTAAATTTTTTTTTTCATTTTTTTTCGAAAATTTTTTTGAAATTTTTTTTCGAATTTTTTTTTAAAATATTTTTAAAATTTTTTTTAAAATTTTTTTTTGAAATTTTTTTTTTTGAAAATTTTTTTTTTGAAATTTTTTCTGAATTTTTTAAAATTTTTTTTTCTGAAAATTTTTTTTTTGAATTTTTTTTTTCAATTTTTTTTTTAATTGTTTTTTCATTTTTTTTGAATTTTTTTTTAAATTTTTTTTTTGAAAATTTTTTTTTTGAAATTTTTTTTAATTCTTTTTTTTGAAAATTTTTTTTTTTGAAATTTTTTTTTCGACAATTTTTTTGAAATTTTTTTTTTAATTTTTTTTTTTGAAATTTTTTTTAAATTTTTTTTTGAACATTTTTTTTTTCAATTTTTTTTTAAATTTTTTTTTTCATTTTTTTTTCGAAAATTTTTTCGAAATTTTTTTTGAATTTTTTTTTTCGAAAATTTTTTTATTTTTTTTTTTTTAATTTTTTTTTTGAAAATTTTTTTTGAATTTTTTTTTTTGAAATTTTTTTTTCGAAATTTTTTTTCGAATTTTTTTTTCAATTTTTTTTTAAATTTTTTTTTTATTTTTTTTTTGAAATTTTTTTGAATTTTTTTTTTCAATTTTTTTTTTAATTTATTTTTTCGAAATTTTTTTTTTCAATTTTTTTTTAAATTTTTTTTTTATTTTTTTTTGAAAATTTTTTTTTCCGAATTTTTTTTAAAATTTTTTTTTAAATTTTTTTTTCATTTTTTTTTTTTTTTTAAATTTTTTTTTTGAAAATTTTTTTTTTGAAATTTTTTTAAAATCTTTTTTTTGAAATTTTTTTTTTTGAAATTTTTTTTTTTGAAATTTTTTTTTTCGAAAATTTTTTTGAAATTTTTTTTTTAATTTTTTTTTTTGAAAATTTTTTTGAAATTTTTTTTGAATTTTTTTTTTTAATTTTTTTTTCGAAATTTTTTTTCGAATTTTTTTTTTCAATTTTTTTTTAAATTTTTCTTTTAATTTTTTTTTTGAAATTTTTTTTTCAATCTTTTTTAAAATTTATTTTTTCGAAAATTTTTTTTTAATTTTTTTTGAAATTTTTTTTTTTGAAAATTTTTTTGAAATTTTTTTTTTTTTAATTTTTTTTTTTTTAATTTTTTTTTTTGAAAATTTTTTTTTTTGAAATTTTTTTTTTGAAATTTTTTTTCGGATTTTTTTTTTGAAATTTTTTCTGAATTTTTTTAAATTTTTTTTTCTTGAAAATTTTTTTTTCGAATTTTTTTTTTCAATTTTTTTTTAAATTTTTTTTTTTCATTTTTTTTTGAAATTTTTTTTTAATTTTTTTTTTGAAAATTTTTTTTTTGAAATTTTTTTTAAATCTTTTTTTTGAAAATTTTTTTTTTTGAAATTTTTTTTTTCGAAAATTTTTTTGAAATTTTTTTTGAAATTTTTTTTTTTGAAAATTTTTTTGAAACTTTTTTTTTCGAAATTTTTTTTGAAATTTTTTTAAAATTTTTTTTGAAAATTTTTTTTTTGAAATTTTTTTTTTGAAATTTTTTTTTTTGAAATTTTTTTTTTTGAAATTTTTTTTCAATTTTTTTTAAAATTTTTTTTGAAATTTTTTTTTTGAAAATTTTTTTTTTGAAATTTTTTTTTTCGAAAATTTTTTTGAAATTTTTTTTTGAAAATTTTTTTTTTTGAAATTTTTTTTTTTGAAATTTTTTTTAAATTTTTTTTTTTAAATTTTTTTTTTTATTTTTTTAAAAAATTTTTTTGAAAATTTTTTTTTGAATTTTTTTTAAATTTTTTTTGAATTTTTTTTTTTTTAAATTTTTTTTGAAATTTTTTTTGAAATTTTTTTTTTGAAATTTATTTTGAAATTTTTTTTTTGAAAATTTTTTTGAAATTTTTTTTTTCATTTTTTTTCGAATTTTTTTTTCAATTTTTTTTTAAATTTTTTTTTTCATTTTTTTTGAAATTTTTTTTAAAATTTTTTTTTAAATTTTTTTTTCGAAATTTTTTTTGAAATTTTTTTTCGGATTTTTTTTTGAAATTTTTTCTAAATTTTTTAAAATTTTTTTTAAAATTTTTTTTTCTTGAAAATTTTTTTTTCTTGAAAATTTTTTTTTCTTGAAAATTTTTTTTTAGAATTTTTTTTTTCAATTTTTTTTTTTCATTTTTTTTGAAATTTTTTTTAAACTTTTTTTTTTGAAAATTTTTTTTTTTGAAATTTTTTTTTTTGAAATTTTTTTTCGGATTTTTTTTTTGAAATTTTTTCTGAATTTTTTTTTTAATTTTTTTTTCTTGAAAATTTTTTTTTCGAATTTTTTTTTTCAATTTTTTTTTAAATTTTTTTTGAAATTTTTTTTGAAATTTTTTTTAAATTTTTTTTTTGAAAATTTTTTTTTTGAAATTTTTTTTTTAATCTTTTTTTGAAAATTTTTTTTTTTTGAAATTTTTTTTTTGAAATTTTTTTTTTCGAAAATTTTTTTGAAATTTTTTCTGAATTTTTTTAAATTTTTTTTTTAATTTTTTTTTCTTGAAATTTTTTTTTTCGAATTTTTTTTTTCGAAAATTTTTTTGAAATTTTTTTTTTGAAAATTTTTTTTTTTGAAATTTTTTTTTTTGAAATTTTTTTTCAATTTTTTTTTAAATTTTTTTTGAAATTTTTTTTTTGAAAATTTTTTTTTTGAAATTTTTTTTTCGAAAATTTTTTTGAAATTTTTTTTTTGAAAATTTTTTTTTTGAAATTTTTTTTTTTGAAATTTTTTTTAAATTTTTTTTTTATTTTTTTAAAAAATTTTTTTGAAAATTTTTTTTTCAATTTTTTTTTTTAATTTTTTTTTTCATTTTTTTTGAAATTTTCTTCAAATTTTTTTTTTGAAAATTTTTTTTTTGAAATTTTTTCTAAATCTTTCTTTGAAAATTTTTTTTTTTGAAATTTTTTTTTTTGAAATTTTTTTTTTCGAAAATTTTTTTGAAATTTTTTTTTCTAATTTTTTTTTTTTGAAAATTTTTTTGAAATTTTTTTTGAATTTTTTTTTTTGAAATTTTTTTTTCGAAATTTTTTTTCGAATTTTTTTTTTTCAATTTTTTTTTAAATTTTTTTTTTAATTTTTTTTTTGAAATTTTTTTTGAAATTTTTTTTTCAATTTTTTTTAAAATTTATTTTTTCGAAAATTTTTTTTTTCAATTTTTTTTTAAATTTTTTTTTAAATTTTTTTTTTTAAATTTTTTTTTCGAATTTTTTTTTTATTTTTTTTAAATTTCTTTTTTCATTTTTTTTGAATTTTTTTTGAAATTTTTTTTGAAATTTTTTTTGAAATTTTTTTTTTTGAAAACTTTTTTGAAATTTTTTTTTCAATTTTTTTTTTTAATTTTTTTTGAAATTATTTTTAAACTTTTTTTTTTGAAAATTTTTTTTTTTGAAATTTTTTTTTTTGAAATTTTTTTTCGGATTTTTTTTTGAAATTTTTTCTGAATTTTTTTAAATTTTTTTTAAATTTTTTTTTCTTGAAAATTTTTTTTTTGAATTTTTTTTTTCAATTTTTTTTAAATTTTTTTTTTCATTTTTTTTGAAATTTTTTTTTAATTTTTTTTTTGAAAATTTTTTTTTTGAATTTTTTTTTAAATCTTTTTTTGAAAATTTTTTTTTTGAAATTTTTTTCTTTTGAAATTTTTTTTTTCGAAAATTTTTTTGAAATTTTTTTTTCTAATTTTTTTTTTCGAAAATATTTTTGAAATTTTTTCTGAATTTTTTTAAATTTTTTTTTAAATTTTTTTTTCTTGAAAATTTTTTTTTCGAATTTTTTTTTTCAATTTTTTTTTCGAAAATTTTTTTGAAATTTTTTTTTTGAAAATTTTTTTTTTTGAAATTTTTTTTTTGAAATTTTTTTTCAATTTTTTTTAAAATTTTTTTTCGAATTTTTTTTTTCGAAAATTTTTTTGAAATTTTTTTTTTGAAAATTTTTTTTTTTGAAATTTTTTTTTTTGAAATTTTTTTTCAATTTTTTTTAAAATTTTTTTTGAAATTTTTTTTTTGAAAATTTTTTTTTTGAAATTTTTTTTTCGAAAATTTTTTTGAAATTTTTTTTTTGAAAATTTTTTTTTTGAAATTTTTTTTAAATTTTTTTTTTATTTTTTTAAAAAATTTTTTTGAAAATTTTTTTTTGAATTTTTTTAAAATTTTTTTTGAATTTTTTTTTTTGAAATTTTTTTTGAAATTTTTTTTTTTGAAATTTATTTTGAAATTTTTTTTTTTGAAAATTTTTTTGAAATTTTTTTTTTTCATTTTTTTTCGAATTTTTTTTTTCAATTTTTTTTTAAATTTTTTTTTTCATTTTTTTTTGAAATTTTTTTTGAAATTTTTTTTTTGAAAATTTTTTTGAAAATTTTTTTGAAATTTTTTTTGAATTTTTTTTTTAATTTTTTTTGAAAATTTTTTTTTTGAAATTTTTTTTTTTGAATTTTTTTTTTTCGAAATTTTTTTTGAAATTTTTTTTCGGATTTTTTTTTTGAAATTTTTTCTGAATTTTTTAAATTTTTTTTTCTTGAAAATTTTTTTTTCGAAATTTTTTTTTCAATTTTTTTTTTTAATTTTTTTTTTCATTTTTTTTGAAATTTTCTTCAAATTTTTTTTTTGAAAATTTTTTTTTTGAAATTTTTTCTAAATCTTTCTTTGAAAATTTTTTTTTTTGAAATTTTTTTTTTTGAAATTTTTTTTTTCGAAAATTTTTTTGAAATTTTTTTTTCTAATTTTTTTTTTTGAAAATTTTTTTGAAATTTTTCTTGAATTTTTTTTTTTGAAATTTTTTTTTCGAAATTTTTTTTCGAATTTTTTTTTTTCAATTTTTTTTTAAATTTTTTTTTTAATTTTTTTTTTGAAATTTTTTTTGAAATTTTTTTTTCAATTTTTTTTTAAATTTATTTTTTCGAAAATTTTTTTTTTCAATTTTTTTTTAAATTTTTTTTTTAATTTTTTTTTTGAAATTTTTTTTTCAATCTTTTTTGAAATTTTTTTTGAAATTTTTTTTGAAATTTTTTTTTTTGAAAACTTTTTTGAAATTTTTTTTTTCGATTTTTTTTTTCAATTTTTTTTTAAATTTTTTTTTTTCATTTTTTTTACAATTTTTTTTAAATTTTTGAAAATTTCTTTTTTGAAATATTTTTTAAATTTTTTTTTTGAAAATTTTTTTTTTGAAAATTTTTTTTTCGAAAATTTTTTTGAAATTTTTTTTCGAATTTTTTTTAAAAATTTTTTTAAAATTTTTTTTGAAATTTTTTTTTGAAATTTTTTTTTTTTTAAATTTTTTTTTCGAAAATTTTTTTTTCGAATTTTTTTTTCAATTTTTTTTTAAATTTTTTTTTTCATTTTTTTTCGAAAATATTTTTGAAATTTTTTTTTAAATTTTTTTTAAACTTTTTTTTTTGAAAATTTTTTTTTTGAAATTTTTTCTGAATTTTTTAAATTTTTTTTTCTTGAAAATTTTTTTTTCGAATTTTTTTTTTAATTTTTTTTTTAATTTTTTTTCATTTTTTTTTTAATTTTTTTTTTATTTTTTTTTTTGAAATTTTTTTTTTTGAAATTTTTTTTAATTCTTTTTTTTGAAATTTTTTTTTTTTGAAATTTTTTTTTTCGACAATTTTTTTGAAATTTTTTTTTTTAATTTTTTTTTGAACATTTTTTTTTTCAATTTTTTTTAAATTTTTTTTTTTCATTTTTTTTCGAAAATTTTTTTGAAATTTTTTTTTGAATTTTTTTTTTTGAAATTTTTTTTTTCGAAATTTTTTTTGAATTTTTTTTTTAATTTTTTCTGAAAATTTTTTTTTTGAAATTTTTTTTTTTGAAATTTTTTTTTTCGAAATTTTTTTTTCAATTTTTTTTTTAATTTTTTTTTTTCATTTTTTTTGCAATTTTTTTTTAATTTTTGAAAATTTTTTTTTTGAAATTTTTTTTTAATCTTTTTTTTGAAAATTTTTTTTTTGAAATTTTTTTTTTCGAAAATTTTTTTGAAATTTTTTTTTTCGAAAATTTTTTTGAAATTTTTTTTCGAATTTTTTTAAAAATTTTTTTAAAAATTTTTTTTGAAATTTTTTTTTAAAAATTTTTTTTTTTTGAAATTTTTTTTTCGAAAATTTTTTTTTGCGAATTTTTTTTTCAATTTTTTTTTCATTTTTTTTTCATTTTTTTTTCGAAAATTTTTTTGAAATTTTTTTTGAAATTTTTTTTAAACTTTTTTTTTTGAAATTTTTTTTTTTGAAATTTTTTTTTGAAATTTTTTTTCGAATTTTTTTTTAAAATTTTTTCTGAATTTTTTTTAAAATTTTTTCAAAATTTTTTTTTTGAAAATTTTTTTTTTTGAAAATTTTTTTTTTTGAAATTTTTTTTTTGAAATTTTTTTTTTCGAAAATTTTTTTGAAATTTTTTTTTTTAATTTTTTTTTTGAAATTTTTTTAAAATTTTTTTTTGAACATTTTTTTTTCAATTTTTTTTTAAATTTTTTTTAAAATTTTTTTTTCGAAAACTTTTTTGAAATTTTTTTTGAAATTTTTTTTAAATTTTTTTTTGAATTTTTTTTTAATTTTTTTTTTTTAATTTTTTTTTCTTGGAAATTTTTTTTCGAATTTTTTTTTTTCAATTTTTTTTGAAATTTTTTTTTAAATTTTTTTTTTGAAATTTTTTTGAATTTTTTTTTCGAATTTTTTTTTAAATTTTTTTTAAAATTTTTTTTGAAAATTTTTTTTTTGAAATTTTTTTTGAAAATTTTTTTTTTTTGAAATTTTTTTTTCGAAAATTTTTTTCGAAATTTTTTTTCGAATTTTTTTTAAAATTTTTTTTAAATTTTTTTTTGAAAATTTTTTTTTGAAAATTTTTTTTTTTGAAATTTTTTTTTTTGAAATTTTTTTTCGGATTTTTTTTTTGAAATTTTTTCTGAATTTTTTAAAAATTTTTTTAAATTTTTTTTTCTTGAAAATTTTTTTTTCGAATTTTTTTTTTCAATTTTTTTTTTATTTTTTTTTTCATTTTTTTTTGAAATTTTTTTTAAATTTTTTTTTTGAAAATTTTTTTTTGAAATTTTTTTTAAATCTTTTTTTTGAAAATTTTTTTTTTTGAAATTTTTTTTTTCGAAAATTTTTTTGAAATTTTTTTTGAAATTTTTTTTTTTGAAAATTTTTTTGAAACTTTTTTTTTCCAAATTTTTTTTGAAATTTTTTTTAAATTTTTTTTGAAAATTTTTTTTTTTGAAATTTTTTTTTTGAAATTTTTTTTTTTGAAATTTTTTTTTTTGAAATTTTTTTTTCAATTTTTTTTAAAATTTTTTTTGAAAATTTTTTTTTGAATTTTTTTTAAAATTTTTTTTGAATTTTTTTTTTTTTGAAATTTTTTTTGAAATTTTTCTTTTTGAAATTTATTTTGAAATTTTTTTTTTTTTAAATTTTTTTGAAATTTTTTTTTTCATTTTTTTTCGAATTTTTTTTTTCAATTTTTTTTTAAATTTTTTTTTCATTTTTTTTTCGAAATTTTTTTTTCAATTTTTTTTTTTAATTTTTTTTGAAATTATTTTTAAACTTTTTTTTTTGAAAATTTTTTTTTTTGAAATTTTTTTTTTTGAAATTTTTTTTCGGATTTTTTTTTTGAAATTTTTTCTGAATTTTTTTAAATTTTTTTTAAATTTTTTTTTCTTGAAAATTTTTTTTTTGAATTTTTTTTTAAATCTTTTTTTGAAAATTTTTTTTTTGAAATTTTTTTCTTTTGAAATTTTTTTTTTCGAAAATTTTTTTGAAATTTTTTTTTCTAATTTTTTTTTTCGAAAATATTTTTGAAATTTTTTCTGAATTTTTTTAAATTTTTTTTTAAATTTTTTTTCTTGAAAATTTTTTTTTCGAATTTTTTTTTTCAATTTTTTTTTCGAAAATTTTTTTGAAATTTTATTTTTGAAAATTTTTTTTTTTGAAATTTTTTTTTTGAAATTTTTTTTCAATTTTTTTTAAAATTTTTTTTGAAATTTTTTTTTTTGAAAATTTTTTTTTTGAAATTTTTTTTTTCGAAAATTTTTTTGAAATTTTTTTTTTGAAAATTTTTTTTTTTTGAAATTTTTTTTTTTTGAAATTTTTTTTAAATTTTTTTTTTTTAATTTTTTTTTTTTTTTTTTAAAAATTTTTTGAAAATTTTTTTTTGAATTTTTTAAAAATTTTATTTGAATTTTTTTTTTTTTGAAATTTTTTTTGAAATTTTTTTTGAAATTTTTTTTTTTGAAATTTATTTTGAAATTTTTTTTTTTGAAAATTTTTTTGAAATTTTTTTTTTCATTTTTTTTCGAATTTTTTTTCAATTTTTTTTTAAATTTTTTTTTCATTTTTTTTTGAAATTTTTTTTTAAATTTTTTTTTAAATTTTTTTTTCGAAAATTTTTTTGAAATTTTTTTTGAAATTTTTTTTTTGAAAATTTTTTTGAAATTTTTTTTGAATTTTTTTTTTAATTTTTTTTGAAAATTTTTTTTTTGAAATTTTTTTTTTTCAATTTTTTTAAAATTTTTTTTTAAAAATTTTTTTAAAGATTTTTTTGAAATTTTTTTTTTTGAAATTTTTTTAAAATTTTTTTTTGAAAAACTTTTTTTTTGAAATTTTTTTTTTGAAATTTTTTTTTTTGAAATTTTTTTAAAATTTTTTTTTAAATTGTTTTTTCTTTGAAAATTTTTTTTTGAATTTTCTTTTTGAAAATTTTTTTTTGAAATTTTTTTAAAATTTTTTTTTGAAATTTTTTTTTTCGAAATTTTTTTTTTTGAAATTTTTTTTTAAATTTTTTTAAAATTTTTTTTTAAATTTTTTTTTGAAAATCTTTTTTTTTGAAATTTTTTTTTTCGAAAATTTTTTTGAAATTTTTTTTGAAATTTTTTATTTTGAAAATTTTTTTTTCGAATTTTTTTTTCAATTTTTTTTTTAATTTTTTCTTTAATTTTTTTTTAAATTTTTTTTTAAATTTTTTTTTGAAAATTATTTTTTTGAAATTTTTTTTTTCGAAAATTTTTTTGAAATTTTTTTTGAAATTTTTTTTTTTGAAAATTTTTTTTTCGAATTGTTTTTTCAATTTTTTTTAAAATTTTTTTTAAATTTTTTTTTTGAATTTTTTTTAAATTTTTTTTTTGAAAAATTTTTTTTTTTGAAATTTTTTTTGAATTTTTTTTTTGAAATTTTTTTTTCGAAATTTTTTTTCGAATTTTTTTAATTTTTTTTTTTGAAATTTTTTTTAATTTTTTTTTTGAAATTTTTTTTTTGAAATTTTTTTTTTCGAAAATTTTTTTGAAATTTTTTTTGGATTTTTTTTTTAAATTTTTTTTTCGAAATTTTTTTTCGAATTTTTTTTTCAATTTTTTTTAAAAATTTTTATTTTTATTTTTTTTTTAATTTTTTTTAAATTTTTTTTTGAAAATTTTTTTTTTGAAATTTTTTTTTCGAAAATTATTTTGAAATTTTTTTTCAATTTTTTTAAAATTTTTTTTTTTATTTTTTTTTTGAAATTTTTTTTAAATTTTTTTTTGAAAATTTTTTTTTTTTTTAATTTTTTTTTTGAAAATTTTTTTTTTGAAATTTTTTTTTAATTTTTTTTTTAAATTTTTTTTTTTAATTTTTTTTTCTTTGAAAATTTTTTTTCTTTGAAAATTATTTTTGAATTTTCTTTTTGAAAATTTTTTTTTGAAATTTTTTTTAAATTTTTTTTTTGAAAATTTTTTTTTTGAAATTTTTTTTTTCGAAAATTTTTTTGAAATTTTTTTTGAATTTTTTTTTGAAATTTTTTTTTTGAAATTTTTTTTCGAATTTTTTTTTCAATTTTTTAAAAAAATTTTTTTTTATTTTTTTTAATTTTTTTTTATTTTTTAAATTTTTTTTTGAAAATTTTTTTTCGAAAATTTTTTTGAAATTTTTTAAAAATTTTTTTTTTAAATTTTTTTTCTTTGAAAATTTTTTTTTGAATTCTCTTTTTGAAATTTTGTTTTTGAAAATTTTTTTAAATTTTTCCATGAAAATTTTTTTTTTTGAAATTTTTTTTTTCGAAAATTTTTTTGAATTTTTTTTTGAATTTTTTTTTTTGAAAATTTTTTTTTTGAAATTTTTTTAAAATTTTTTTTTGAAAATTTTTTTTTTTAAAATTTT